>JAXBDA010002616.1:0-41011 GCA_036023075.1 Gaultheria prostrata | reverse complement strand
ATGGAACGAGCCTAATATTGAGGTTCAAGTTCAGTTCGTTTAGTAGACGAATCGAACTCGAACGAGCTCTTACCGAACCGAGCCTCGAATAGTTCGCGAACGGCCCAGTTCATTTACAGCCCTAGTTTCAGGGGTCCGGATGACTATCGGTGGGCCCCAGGGAGCTTCTTGATCAAATTCGTCGACTAGATTGACTCTAGGTAGGATAGAAGGGTATTTTGGTAATTTGGACATGAAGATGACCCTGGGAGTGACATAGGGGTATTTTGGTAATTTGGGGGTGGAGCTGACCTTGGTATTGACACAGGGGCATTTTGGTAATTTTGGGGAGAAACTGGTTGCGGATCCGGAACAAAGTCAAGACGGATCCTATGACTCCTTGGCATACATGACGTCATAGAAAACGCACACAAAATACAATATGAATGATATGATAGATAAACAACAGTCCGACTTTGTGAGCACTCAGACAGCATAACTGGGTGCCCCAAGGGAAGTTTGTGATAAAGGCACATGAATAGCTGTGATAATATGATCTTATCGTGGGGAATTATTTGTTGCTCTAGTTGTGACCGAACCCTCATCGGGCTGCCTACTTATACCACACTTGGGGAATCAGGTCACTCTGTAGTTCGGACCTCCGTCCGATTTATGAAAATATAGCTGAATTCATTGAATTAATCCTGATGCTTTTATTTTTGGAAGTTTTGTACGACTGTCTGGACGGCTAGTCAAGTCAAGGTTATAGCGATCTCAGAAGATACAGAAAAGACCCAGAGGTGATGGTAGAGCCACGCAATGGACCTGTTTGAAGTACCAAACCCCTTCAGTGCGTACGCCGTTTTGATAGTCTTTTGGTATTCCTTGCCGCAAAACCCTAACGAGACTGACGTGGTGCACAACGACAGTGTATGTTTATTTATAGATGGTTTTTATTAACATATAGACCGACTAAAAATGATTATGCAGTATAAAGGCGTCCGGTTTGGACGTGGGGCTGGCCTAGGCAGTTGCCGGGCCAGTACAGTTCTAGGTATAACCACTACATGCTGAAAGCAAGTAAGCAACAATTGATATTTGAATTCACTTACAGACTCCCGGTTCGAACCTCGGGTGGAGAAACGGACGTATAAAATCGTCCGAAAAATTGGCTATAGCCTTCGACAGAACTGGTCGATTTTGAGCCGAAAATGGGGCAGCGTAACGGCATGACTGGTGGATATGGATTCGGGACTCGGACAGAGTAACGGTAGGACTTGAGGATCTACATTGGTACTCGGACAGAGTAACAGCAGGACTAGGGAATCTGCGACGATACTTGGACAGAGTAACTGTAGGACAAGTGAATCTGCAAAGATACTCGGATAGAGTAATGGCAGAACCGAGGAATCTACGACGATACTCGGACAGAGTAACGACAGGACTGGTGAATCTGCAACGATACTCGGATAGAGTAACGACAGGACTGGAGCAACTGGTCTATACGACCAAGAGAATTTAAACTACTCTGGTCTAAACGACCATTGACAGTGCTTCCGCTAAGCCCTGACTACCGGTAGTTCTTCTTGAGGAAAAACCGGCAGAGCTTCTGCGTAGTATATATATCCCGAGATTCCACCTAGGGAATCCGGTAGAGCTTCGCCGCAACTCTGACTACCGAGGTTCCTTTCTAAGAAACCCGGCAGAGCTACCGCCTAAAGCTATCACTCAACCCTACTCACTAACTGGTTTGAAGCGACCAAAGCACTCAACGCTACTCACTAACTGGTCTAAACGACCAAAGCACTCAACGCCGCTCACTAACTGGTCTAAACGACCAAAGCACTCCGGGGGGGGGGGGGGGAGGTGTGTGTGAGAAATGAGAAAATGACTTCTCATATTTATAGCTTTTGGGCTTCCTTTATGGCTAAGTTTGGGACACATGGCAGCCAGCCACATGCTGCCCCAAAGTGGCGCCTCCCAATGGGTTTGCACCGATTTGCGCGGTGTAGCCCCAGCTCGACCGTGTTCGCGTACAGTTCTTTGATCTAGGAATGTCCATACCTCCCTAGGGTTTTGAGGTGTTATGAGCGTCGTGGTGACATCCCTTTTTTTTTTTTTTCCAAATTATGCTCCGAAGATAGAGAAATGCGATCATCCGGCTTTCGGTTGAATTAGAGCGCTGTAAGCGATCGGATGACCAAACGAAGTCCAATTGACTTGAAATTTTATAGGAGACTTCAATAAGGTTAGAAATGAGTTATCAATGGTTTAGATCTTGAAAATTGGGTCTCGATGTTCACGATCATGGAATCGGCCGTCTCGGGAAGCGTGTTGTCCCTGGAAATATCAAACAGGCTCAGAATCACCTGAAACTTGACGTGAGACTTAATTTCATCACGTTAAGCTTAAATATGAAGTTTGGTGAGATTCGGAGTTGTATAGATAAAACCTGGATCTTCTAGCCCCTGTTCGTCTATTTTTACCGAGTAAAGGATATGGGGGAGTAATAGTTCAACGGTCAAACGTCGTCCGATCTTGACGAAACTTGAACCAGTCACTCTGAAATATTGAAATGAGTACATCCAACAGTCTGAAGCTCCATTGGATGTTCCGAGGATATAGCTGGCTGATTGACCCAGAAACGAGCTTCCGGGAGATGATTTCTGTCAATATATAGAAGGGAGGGTTGTGGCCTCCTGAAATGGCATGCTTGTCATCCAAGCTAGGCACATGCTGATGTTAGATATAAATTGGTATTTAGAATTGATGTCGTGGCATCAATATCTAGTACCTTGCCCGTTTACCTTTACCGGGAACCAAATGTTCTACTCGATAAGGCTGCTTTTGATTTACGATGATCTGACGTCGTTGATTTGATTTGATACAATAGGGGTGGGGCAAACCCCGGTGTCAATAGCAATGGAGGAACTACGTCACGGCCTGATTCCCCAAAAGGGGATACGTAGGCAATCTCGCTTGAGATCTGGCCCATGAATAGGGAATGTGGAAGTGTATGGAGAGTGAGGCAACCTTGCGTCAAAGTGATAACGCGAACCAAAATTGGAGAAAATGTTTAAAAATGATAAGCGCGCTTTTAAAATGATTAACACAATCACAAGTAAAGCTTTTCGTTCACAAGTTGAAACCTACGTCTTTGGGGTTGTTAGTTAAAAACAAAGGGGGCAGTTGATATAGCAAGGAGTAAAATCAAAAGTGAAGAAACAAGAGTCCAAGTACCAGCTGCTAAATGCATTTAACGGCCGACAAACCCATCTGTCAGGCGGTTAACAAAGATTTTCAAAACAGAAGGGACCATTTCGATTTATCGGCCTGAAAATGCATATGCCGGCCGACACTTTAACTCTCGTTTCCAACAAATAGCATTTTGCTGCAATGTCGCTAAGCCGCGGGTGAAACCCGACAACAGACACAGGCAAAGAAAGCAAGTCTAAACGACTACTTTAACTTTACAAAACCCCCCATGGCATCGAGGGTACCAAAAGCATGCAAAAACCATTCAAAACAAAGTCATATCCATCATGTTTGGTGTTGTGGTAGTTTCGAATATATACAAAACAAGCGCTAACATGCAGGGAAAAAGAAAAAGACTAGGGCTATCCTAACTGCGGCCTTTTGCCGGCCGTCTGAACATGAGGCATGTCCGTCAACGCCACCCTCCTCATCCACCGCGTCAACAGGAGGATCCATCGGAACATCTCCCTGAGCAGGCCCTTGTTCGGCCTCCAACTGTTAACACGGAGAACTCATAAGAAGATGACGAATCGGTGCAAGTAGAAAGGGGAAGGGGAAAGGAGAAAAGGGTCCGTACCACATCAATCTGACTCTGGAGCTTGCGAGCCACAGAGCCTATGTGTCTTGGTGGCTATCCATCCAAAGCTGGAGATAGGCCACCGGCACCTGCAAAGAGTACAAGGGAGATGTTCAGCAACACAAGAAGAGCCAAAGTAGACGTGGAAAGTAAAGAGGAAAAAAGGAAGTGTACCTCCTGAACCTCGGGAGGGAGAGTGTAGAGCTGGGTAGCGCAACGGGTCAGAGGAAGATGCCTTTCCTCACCGCCAGCTCAGTGAAAGGCAATAGCAGTAGGGACTGGAGGCGAGCTAGCAGGGACACGAAAGGGAATACACCCAACAGTAGGGGCAACTCTGGGTTCGCTGGGCTGCAGCACCAAGAAAGAAGAGCGGTAGTCACTATGACTCCCCGCCCTCCAAAACAACGATGCCGAGCGATTGTGCAAAGCCTCATCCAAAGCCTCATTCTTCAAAGTAGAAGCTGACCTCATCAATGCCGGTGGAGGGAGAGGGATAATCTCCACCGCAAGCTCTCAGTCTAAGAACTGGCTGACCACCCGCTCACCCAAGTACCACATCTTGTCAAATGGGCTTTACAAGAGCACCCTCTGACAGTCAAACTGCAAGGAGTCCCTTCACTCCTCTCAAACATTGGGGCCAAGGTTGGCCCAGGGGCGGAACTGCACCTGTGGAAAAGAAACACACAAGCTCAGAATCAAAAGATATGTGGCTAGAAGTAGAAGTGAAAATTATGAGAAAGTTGTACCTCAGTAGGCTCTAAAGCCGCCAACATCCTCCTGAAGCCTACCAAGCCGACAGGATCCCGCCGAGCATTACGTCTTTTCTTTAACCAACTCAAGCCCCGAGGGGTAACAACCACATCCCTAAACTTGAATCCCGCAGAAATGGAGGGAAGGTGCTAAAAAACCCAAAGCTACAAGGCAAACAAAGCAAGCAAACGAGAAAGGGAAGTGCAACAACACAAGAAAGTGTATTGAAAAGAGAAGCAAAGAGTGTACCTCTATCACTCGGTGATACCCACCAAGTGCATTGGCTAACTCCGCGGGAATAGGCGTTCAACTTCCCGTACAAAGTAGCTAAGCCGGCTCCTCCCCAGTTGTAATGAGCCGCCCCCTCCAAGTCAACCAAGGCAGCCAAGTGCTGCAAGTGCACAATGTTCTCCTTGTTCGCAAACAAAGTCTGGGCAAGGAGATACAATAGAAAGGACCTGGCCACCTGCTCCGGTAAGAACTCCTCGAGCACACCCTCCCTGCCGTAGTGGTCCTCCAACCAAGTGTACTCGAGAAGCCCTCCCACCAGCGGAGGCTCCCTGCCTAGCAACTCCAACAAAGCCCCCCTCTTCTCATGCAACCGAGGGTCGATAGGAAGAGGGTCACCAGCAACCCGCAGCCCAGTCAGCAGAGTGAAGTCACTCTGGGTAATGGTCCTCTCCCCAAACCTGCGGAAGATGGAAGGAATCGGTGGTATCCCACCACCTCTCAACCACAGCAGTAGTCAAATTCCAGTCGGCCTTCAGCAATTTAAAGCCCTCAATGAACGGCTCGAAGCCAACAGTCCTAACCAAGGCCTTAACGGCGTCAGGAAGTTTCAACCACCACTTGTGAACCTGTGGACCACTCCCCCATTACCGCAACTTCTTGTCTTGCTGGCAATCAAGAAAAATGCAATAATCAAAACAAGGGCAATGTACAAAGGGGCAAACGAATTGTGCAGAGGGGATGTCCCTGAATCCAAACAAAGAATTGTGTTAAGGGAAGAAATACCGTGTTGGTAATGTTCAGGTGACTTCAGGGCTCGCGACGTGCCACCTCTGGTGGTTGGTCAGTGAATTGTGCCCGGTACTTTTTGGTACCCCCACTGCCCATAATGTGAATCTTAGGGGCATACGTGTTGCGGTCAAAGTCGGGCAAGACAACGCCCTCGTCAAGCTTAGCCTCAACCCCGTCGAAGAAATCGGGCTCGGGCTCAGGCTCAGATGGGAATTGTGTATCGCGGGCATCACCCGCGCCCCCGCGCCCGAAGAACTGCCAGCCTCAGTGGAAGTAAAGATGGGTTCATTCCGGACAGAGCTCTCAATAGCCTGAGCCTCAGAGACCGAAGTTTAAGAAGTCGCCATCATGGCGGTACGTGGAGAGGAAGAAAGAAGAGAGCGAGGCTGTCGTTGGTATGCCCACAGTGATGTTGGGGAAGTAAGAGGGGAAGACGTAACCAGTGTAGGAGGCGAGGCAGTGATTGGTGGGGGGTTTGGGTTGGGAGATGAAGAAATAGGGTTCTCAGAAGATAGTGGGGAGGAGAGAGAGATATTAGGCGACAGTGGGTTTTGTTCTTCCATGGTCGGACCAGCGGTAATGATCAATGGTGAAAGGGTGTGTCAAGGGAAGTTGTTTCGCGGGAGAATAAGAGAGAGGAAGATTTGAATGAGGAGTGGAGGCCGAAAGAATGAAGCCTTGGCTTATGAATCGATTTCTAGGAAAATTCAAAGATCTATCGGCCGCTTAATCCATTTAGCAGACCGATGAATTGGTACAACAGTTGAAAACAGTGTCGTATGCCACTAAGTCTGGCGGTCGGTGAATCGATCTATCGACCACGCAATGAGAGTTTAAATGAACCGCCCCGAGCGAGAAGGTGTTTTCGATTACATCGGTCGTCAAATCCATAAGCCGGCCGGTACATCATTTGTCAGAATCCGCAAAGTAGGACGGGAATACCGGCCGGCAAATCAATACACCGCTCGATAGATGTTTTAAATCCAAAAGATATTGTTGTAGCACACAAGCATCCTCCGGACAAAGTAGGGATGATAATGAAAGGTGAATGGCTTTGCCCTATCCCGAATAGGGTTAACCTACAGTGTAGTATTCTACCCCCAAATGCCGAGGGATTCAAGATAGCTCTATGCTGATAGGATGATCAACCATATCAGCAGCTCTAACAATTCTAGCCGCTCTGTTCACACCTATATCGACAGAAGATCAACGGCCGCATGTTTATTTCCAGTGGGCCCACCATCAAAAAAAGTCGCTTCGTGCGCACTCGCGCAAAACAAATCAACGGCCCCGTGTTTATTTCCAGCGGGCCCTCCATCAAACGAAGCCGCTCCGTGCGCACTTCCATCACAAACCGCTCCGCGCGCACTCACTCAAGAAGGTCAACGGCCCCGTGTTTATTTCCAGTGGGTCCCCCGTCAGTATCAAAGTAACTCCGTGCATGCTCATGAATCCAGTATCAAAGCCGCTCCGTGCGCACTCTCAAAGTCAGCTCCGTGCTCATTACTAAATCAAAAGCCGCTCCGTGCGTATGTCTAGTCAGCAAGGGCTTGGTGCTCATTTTGAAAATAGTAAGCTGCTCCGTGCGCATTCAATTGTCAAAAGTGACGCGTAGCATCCAAAAAGCATCATGTTGCACTCACAAACCCATGGGTTTTGCATTCACTCATGTTTAGGGAGTCTCATTAGTTGCATAGCATCAACATATCGTCATTAGTTGCAAATATTTGTGTCTGGTATCATAACTGTGCATGTTATTATCTTTTGGCCACGTGTCTCGAAAAGACCACGCGCCACCACTGATTTCGGCCGCGCGTCTTGAAAAGACCACACGCCATAGTTTTGCTTAAACAGGTTTGCATTTGTTACACGCATCTGAACACCTCAAACAGCAAAACCATCGTCTCGTGAAGGCGTCCAGTAGACAAGCCGCTCCACTGATACCGCAAACAAAACCAAACCGTCTCGTAGAGGTAGCCAGTAGATAAGTCGCCCCGTTGATAGCAAAAACAAGAAAAAACCATATCGTAGAGGCGTCCAGTAGACAAGTCGCTCCGCTGATAGCGCAAATGAACCCAAACCATCTCGTAGAGGCGTACAGTAGACAAACCGCCTTGTGAAGGTGTACAGTGGATCAAGCCAGTAAAATAGTGCAGTAGACAAACTGCCTTGTGAAGGCATGCAGTAAAGTAATCAAACAGTGCAGTGAAACCGTCTCGTAGAGACACGAACACCAGTGAAGTAACACAGCTAAAACCGTCTTGTAGAGGCATCCAGTGGATCAATCAATGATGTGAAGAAACTGCCTCGCAGAGGCGTGTAGTGGATTAACCAAAAGTGCAGCTAAGCCGTCTCGTGGAGATGCAAATCAAAGCAACATCTTCAATAGTGCAAGGGCAGCCTCACAGAGGCACAAAACTAGCAAAGCCACTTTGCAGAAGCGCAACTCAATTCCCAGCAGGTGAAAACCCTTCTCAGGTATGTGATCGCCCGATGGCTAGGTATGGTCTAGGGCAAAGTTTCCCCCAACTCAGTAGAAGTGATTGCCCTGAACTACGAGTGGGCTGATTTCCCCCGAGGAATACGTAGGAAGCCCGAGGGCCTGACCATAAATCAAAATGTTTTCAAAAACCTTGGGATAGTTGCCTCGCCAACATAGAGTTCCTTTACGCTTCGACCTCACTTGAGACACACTTCGCAGTCTGTCCAAGATCAGTCAAAGAGGGGCATCTGTAGAAACCCTAAGTTGGCTTGGTAGGTATTTCAAGTACCGCTCCGTGCAGACTCCCGATGATTAAAGCGATACCCTAGTGCTTTGGGAAGGTTCACATGAACCTCATAACTTTTGTAAGGATTTGGCAGCCAAGACCCAAAACCTCCCTAACTCAGTTGAAATATCGACCGACACATCCATTTGCGAACCGCCATAAACCCGGTCTTCTGACTGAAATCCACTATCCGTAGCCAAATGCATCCACCGGCTGGCAAACCCTTTCGCCGGCTGGCAAATCAGCTTATTCCAGAAGCTTTCGTTGCAGAGATAGATTGGGACTCCAATTCTTCCCGGTGATCGGATAACCGTGTTGATTACTTCACAATTAAGTTACGGACTCTATGAGATGGAGAGGGTAAAACCTGTACCCCCTCTAACGTGTCCTAGCTCGTCCCCATCACGTAGGTGTGCCCTAAAGGGGAGCCGAGCTAGAGGAGCCATTAGTAGGGCTGCAAACGAGCCGAATCGAGCATAACTTAAGAATGTTCAAGTTCGTTCATTAAGGTTTTAAACGAACTCGAGCCGAGCTCGAACTCACTAAAAATTTGACGAGCCGATCTCGAGCGGAGCGTGCCTAGGTTTGATTCGAACTCGAACATGTTCACGAGCCTTAACGAGACAAAAATACCATATATTTATGCTCTCATACAGGTCTAAAACTGTAAATAAAAATTTTATTTTGCACATAAATAAGCTCGTATATATATATAATTATGAAAATATATCAAAATTTAAGTTTGTAGTACTTTTAAAAGTTTTATATTCATATAAGATATAAAATTTTCATTATGAACATGTAAAAGTTCTTACATGTTCAAGGTTATATGTAATTCTTATGAAATATATGTATACTCTAGGTTCGCGAGCCCAACCAAGCCGAATATCGTTGAGTTCAAGTTCAGCTCGTTTATGGACCGAGCCTAAAACTAGGGTCCAGGTCCGGCTCGTTTAGTAGACGAGTCGAACTCGAACGAACCCTTACCGAATCGAGCCTCGAATAGTTCGCGAACAACTCGGTTCATTTGCAGCCCTAGCCACGAGTAAGGCCAGGCGCCCAATGCAACTATGGCACCACGATAAGGTGCAGGGTCAGGGTCGAGCTACGAATAGCTCGGCCCTTGGGTCTACAGACCAACAATAAGACAGCCGTCCTACGTGGCAGCACGGCTGCACCGCTATTAAACAAACAGAACGGCAAGACGTTCTGGAATAGTCTTGAGTACTCTCTTATGTGATAAGAGGTGTATCCCGTGATTTAAGGGAATGACGTGAGCATTCCATATCGGATAAGGAATGTAGAATCCTATTTAGAGTCAGATTACACGAGCATATGGGAGGAAGCCCTATATGGAAAGGAATCCTGTTGCATCAAGAAGACCAGTATGGTAATGAAACTGCACCTAATAGTACGAATCCTATTAGGAAGGGTTTCCTAACGTGGTAAGGAAACTAGGGCAACGAGGACCCTTGGTCAGTAAGGTAACCTACACCTATAAATACAGGCATCATGCCCATGGTGAAAGGTACGCTTTAACTCATTGTTATACGCATTACTCTTGGCTTATTTAGTATCTCCATACTAACTTCAGCATCGGAGGGCCTTTGCCAACAAGACCAAAGGTGCTCTAACCATTTTTTGGTTTGGAGATCTAGAGGCACTATCAAGATACGTGAAATCCACCCTCTACAATTGGCGCCGCCTGTGGGAAAGGGCACAAAACAAGCTCCATTTTTGTGAATTAAGAAGAGAATCAATCAATGGCTGCATCAGAACCAGTATTCCCTACTACCAGGCGTGAGACGTCATGAGACGAAAGATTGGTCACACCGCCGGTGAAAACGAAAGAGAAACAAACACCTACGGTCCCTACTGTGCCACGAAAGGGCCATGCATCAAGGCGTTACGATAAAATCCAAGAGATACCGAAGTACAGGGGCCGACAACTACGGTCCTTGACCCCTGTAAGGTATGAGAGGGAGCGGTCCCCTTCAGGAGAGAGGAGAGGACAGAGTCCCCTGCATGAAGGGAGGAACTCTGGCCAAAAATCTCGCAACCACGAGAAGAGTCGTGATATAAGGGAGCAAGAGGCCGAGGAGTTAGCACGACAACTTGCTTGACGCGAACGGGAAGTTGAAGGCTTGAAGCAACGCCTCAAAGAGGCAGAGAAAGATCTCCTCTCTCATTCCCATACCATGCAACGGGAGGAAGGGCCGAGGAAGGATCGTCTTCCACGAGAAAACCTGTCCATGGGAAGGAAGGATTCCCCACGAAAGAGGAGAGAGAGGAGCCATTTCCACGAGAAGGAAGGTGGGAAGAAACATGCAAGGGACAGATACGAGAGGTCTGGATCCAACGAACAGAGGGCTAGGGATCGTTACGGGGATGCTCGACCAGAAGGTGGCCCAAAAATTGCACGAGAGGCAGCAAAAGAGGCCCTAGGGCAAATAACAGCTTCTCCCCTAGCCTACTGGATAAGGATAGAAAAGATGTCGAGCTGGGTCAAGCATTGCACGTTTGTGCTCTATGAGACGAACACTGACCCCGTCATGCATATCCAACACTATCAGCAGGCCATGTTCATGCAGGAGAACGATGATGCCGTGCTGTGGAAGATGTTTCCTTCCGATCTCGGGAATGTGGCGCTCAGTTGGTACCACAAGCTACCAGCAGGATCAATACTCTGTTGGGCACAGCTTGCTGAGTAGTTTTGTGCACGATTTCTCATAAGCCGTGCTGCCCCAAAAACTTTAATGTCTTGACAGCAATGAGGCAAAGGGACGAGGAGACCTTGAGGGAGTACGCCAAGAGATATTGGTAAATTTTCAACGAGATTGAAAACTGCAGTGAGGAGTACGCCCTGACAACATTCAAAATGAGCCTGCCCATGCACAGCAAGTTATGAGAATCACTTACTATGCACCCGGTCAAGACCTGTAAAGGACCGTGTAAAAAAAATCACTTTTTGGAGAAGTTTCGATTTGGCCGATAAAAAGTCCCGGTAATTGCTCCTTGGATTTTTCAAATCACCACGGTATAATAAGAAGTTATTTTTGAGTAAAGCAAAGTCGTCTTTCACCCATTTTCTTCTGAGAAAAATGTGTCGTTTTTCGGTTTTGTACTAAAAGTGAGGGGATGAGATTTTGATGTGATTAAAATTTCGAAATTTTGGAAATGCCATTGTTTCCAAATGAGGGGTACTTCCTTATTTTCATAAATAAATTAAAGTAAAGAAAACTCAAAATTATAGTCTTTACTAAGCGTATGCACAATCTTGAGGTTTTGAATTCTGTCTCGATCAATCTCTGATGATGTCCGGTTCAGCTTAAGTGTGATACTAATCATTTCATGGTAAATAGCGAAATGCAGGCGCTAGAGAAATTTTAGGTCTTAAATGGAGGAATGCATAGCAAGTTAGCATCACGTCATTAGGGCTTGGGCTAGGAAGTTGAGATGGGTAGTTCTTTTCCATGTTGATGAAATTGAGAGGATTGTCATACGTAAGTCGGTCTTATGGCATCTATCATTTTATAAGGGTTTAGGGAAATTTTTGGGAAGCCGCTACTATAAATTGAAGTATGAGATTTTAATTAGTTTAATTTCAAGTGGCAAACGAGGTAGAAACAACGTTTGGAAGTGGTCATGAGTTTTAGTAGATCTAAGGATATTATTAGGCAAGTTGGGTTGAACCTTGAGGATGAGTATCATGCGAATGCAAGGAGTTTGTTGAACATGGATTAATCACGGTGGTAGATGAGATTTCGATGAAAGAAATTTTAGCTTATAACTAAGTGAAATCTATTAGTGCCTTATAAAATCTGGAGATGATATGGTTACCGCATTGATGGTGGATAGTAAAGAGAAATTGAACCGCATAAAATAGTTGATGTTTTAACTTAGTGATGTCATTCGGTGATGTGTGTTTAGATAAACAAGTTAACTTATGGTAAAGTCATGGGATGTATTCTTTGGGTGATAATGATTTAGTTTTGGTTTTTAGTTGCAACTTGTAGTAATGAGCACGTCGAATGGGACACGACACTCATAACGAGTCTAGAAGTCCATGAATGGAGAACAAGGTGAAGGTTTAGAGTGATGCTTGAGCTTTCGAGGAAGGTGTATTGGGTTCACTTCGTGTCTTGGAGTGACTTGACTTAGGGAAGGAAACAGAAGTATCCTTGCTGGGAGACATCTATATGTATCTTAGAATTCATAAGAGTAAATGTTTAAGGGGTAAATCGGTTTGACTAGTTCAGGTATTATGGAATAATTTCGGAAGTGAAGAGTCAACGTGGAAAAGAGAGGATGAGATGAAAGAGAAGTATCCGGACTTGTTCTCGGCTTGATCAATGTGAGTATTTAGTTATCTTAGTTGTTTCGTATCGGATACGTGTCGGACATGTGTCCACCTTTGTGCATAATATAGGTGTTTATATGATTGGTTGTTTGAGCAAATTTTGAGGACAAAATTTTTCCAAGGAGGGTAGAATGTAAGGGACCGTGTAAAAAAAATCACTTTTTGGAGAAGTTTCGATTTGGCCGATAAAAAGTCCCGGTAATTGCTCCTTGGATTTTTCAAATCACCACGGTATAATCGGAAGTTATTTTTGAGTAAAGCAAAGTCGTCTTTCACCCATTTTGTTCGGAGAAAAATGTGCCGTTTTTCGGTTTTGTACTAAAAGTGAGGGGATGAGATTTTGATGTGATTAAAATTTCAAAATTTTGAAAATGCCATTGTTTCCAAATGAGGGGTACTTCCTTATTTTCATAAATAAATTAAAGTAAAGAAAATAGTTTTCTTTACTTAAGTTTGGTTTATGAAAATAAGTATTGTGGTCACATATTATATACACAAGTCACTTTTGGACTTGAGGTGTAAATAGTGAGGGGTGTGTGTGTGTATTGTGGGGTGTATGAGAGGAGAGAGACAAGTCCCCCTCCCCTCACTTTTTTGGCCGACCCTCTTTCTCTCTCCTCCCCTCCATTGTCATCTTCTTCCTCCACTAAAATCTCACCCAATCTTCCAAGTTCCTTCACAAACATTGGTAAATCTTTTCTCCTCAACGCGTATTGAAGTGTTCATTTTGCTCCGGGGTTTGAAGATTTGCTTGGAAGGTGAAGAAGAAAGTTAGGGTTTTGTTCTTTGGTGGGATTCCAAGATCTTGGCTTGAGGTAGGGAAATTTCTATCAATTCTCAATGTAAACTTGATGTATGTGTGTGTAGAATCCCTCCCATGATCATTCTCTCTTATGCTTAGTGGAAATCCCTTGAGAAAAATCATTTCTAGCCTAGTTTATTTTGAAAGGATGATTTTATCTTGCTCCATTATGCTCCTCCACTTGATATAGTTGATATCTCATACTATGGAGCTCTAATTTCATGATAACTCTTGAAATTTGTATGAAACCCACTTGGAATCCATTTCTAGTCATTTTTGCTTTGAGAAATATCATGATTCTTGTTGGTTATTGTTTTCCCTACTCAAATTGGTTGTTTAATTATCTCTCTCTAGCTTGTTACTTGGAGATTTAACATTGGAAGTGTTTGGTTTAGCATTGTTAATGAAAGCCCCAAAATTTGGTTGTTGTGGGTTGGGTATTGATACCCAGATTTGGGGTATTGATACCCAGAAATTCTGTCCCCTTTTGGACCTCTAGTAGACTGGGTATTGATACCCAGATTCCAAGGTATTGATACCCAGCAAGTTTATTTACCTTTCCAACTTTTTTGTTGTGGACGGTGCCACGCTTTTTGAATGTTGTTTTGAAAAAGAGGCGAACTTCGGGAAAAAATAAAATTTAGAGTCGCCACCCGGGGTTTTTATTTTTGGAAAATGTTAGGTACCCGAGAAATCGTTTAGAAAAATAATGACTCTTGTGCCGCTGAAAAAGGGTTTGGTCTGCGAAAAATAGAGATTTGGGTTCGGGAGCCAGGTTACGAGTGGGGAAGGTTTTGTTCGAAAAAGCACCCCGCGCGCCCGGGAATTTCCCGGTCTTTACTAAATATTTGTGGGATTTTTATGAAAATATTTTATTGCAAACTTTGTTCACATAATTAATAAATAAGGAAAATAACACTTTGAAGAAATAAATAACAACAATTACTCACGTAATATGCAAATAAATATTTAAATAAACGAAGTAACTAAAAGAGGGGTATAATAGTAAGAACAATAAATACAGAGGGGGTCACTGTAATTAACCATCACTGGTTTTCAGAGAAACAAAGCATCCGAACTAGGAAACAGAGCATTTGAATTGGGTTTTACCACTTACGCCGTACGACGTTGGTGACTATACCGCACGGTGGACTCAAGCATGCCGTATGGTACAATCATTCATTGTACTTTCCGAAATTCTGGTTTTTGACAGAAAATATGGAAATGAAAAATAGTTTTCAAAATGGAGGTTTATTTGATGAAAAATCCTTCATTTAAGATAGAAATGGATCAAAAGAGAATAAATTTGAGGATTACCCCTCAGAGCACCAAAGTTATGAACTTTGGTGACGAATCAAAATCTTTACCTTCGGTATGGCTTTTGGAACAAACACCCTTCGAGCACCTCGGATTTGCCCTCTTTACACTAGTACTGGCTTTAACTTCAATGTAGCAAAGAGGCCGTCGGTTCAGCAATCGTCAAGTTTGAAGACGACTAAAAATGGTAGTGGAAATTTTGAGTATCGAATTCGGGTTTCTTGGAGTAGAGTTTAGAAATGAATTTTGGGGGGAATTAATAGTAGCAATGGATGGATTATGATGTGAAGGGAGTTTTTGACAGAGCTCAGAGAAGAGGTTTCATGAAGTTCTTCGTACTGCCATTTTTTTCGGGGGCCTTCTACCAACGCAAGAGCTCGGTTTACATAGGGCGGGGAATGGCGGACTCGTACGCAACACAAGATCCTCACGTTAAGGAGTATTCTCACATTATAGACTGCCTTTGATAGCCTTTCGACGTTTTACGAAACCATGATGAGATTCGAGTTGCTGAGCTGCTTGAAACTTGCTGGATTCGCGCCGAAGAACAGGCACCGTACGGTGTTCACACTTGAACCGTGCGGTGCAACTATGTATTCCGTACGGTAGAAGTGAACAAAATTCTGAATTTCTCAAAAGTGCACCGTACGGTGCACATAGTTGCACCGCACGGTGTCCCGCGCGGTACTGTTAAAAGCCCAAACTTTGCAAGGCCACCCCGGGTGCTGCCAAACTCCGTTTTATGCGTGGTTGGTACCGTTGGAAAGCTTGTTAAGTGTACTTTCTACCCCAAGTGGTTTGGAAACAAAATAAGTTGTACATCAAAAGTTATGATAATTTTACCCTCAGGTGGTCGGAAAAAGAGTCGTTTTGGTAAAATCCTCATATCTCCCTCATTTCAAAACGGATTGAGACATATTATATATATAAAAAAGGGTTTTTAATTTCCAAGATGATGGTGTAGGATAGGGTTTGTGTTCAAGACACTGTCCTTGGGTTTCAAGTACAAAGAGCATTGTTTCAAAGCTTCCGAGGCACGTTTTGATCTCTATCATCATTGGGGATACACAAGTCATCAAAATTGGGGTGTCTATATATGTCTTAGGTATTGATACCCAGATTTGGGGTATTGATACCCAGAGGTTCGGGAAATTTTTTCGTAAAGTGCTTAAGGAATTGGGTATTGATACCGTGACTTCTTAGTATTGATACCTAGGGACTTAAATCCTATTTCGAAATGACAATTGGAGTTGTGGGGTTACGTTGACCCAATAATGATTCTAACGAACATGAAATGAGACTGATGAGTTAAATGAATGGCACAGGACCCAAAAGGGTAAGCCTAGTTGGCACGGAGCCCGAAAGGGTATGTCCGGATGGCACGGGGTCCGAAAGGATATGCCCGGATGGCACGGGGTCCGAAAGGATATGCCCGGATTAGATTGAATGAAATTAAGGAATGACAAACGTGGCGTGAATGACATGAGGGTACGTTGGAAGGATACTCGGTCCGCCCTAAGGGTGTGTCGCGAGGAATTTGACAAAGTGAATGATGATAAAAAATTTGAACACGATGAATGAATACTTTTGACACATGCGGAGTATCGGGTACGCGTTGGGTACGATGACATGATGGTTGATGAAACCTTGAGACCTTTGAACTCGATGTGATTCCTTGAGCATGTTCTTCCTTAAATCTTTATTCTAGAGTCTTGTTAAGTGCTTACATCTTTGTGCCTATGCTTCATATGCATCTTATTTCCATTTGGAGTAGATAGACGTTTTCCTACTGGGCTAGTGAGCTCACCCCATTAATTTTCAGGTACCCAGCATGGATTATGAGGATGGATTGCGTGATGTGTGCATGCATCCTTTGAAAGGCTTATAGAGAGTTACTCCATCATCTTTAGACATTTATTTTTGAAAGATGGTTTTGTAACTTATTTGAAATCTTATCTTTTGACTATGGTTTGTAATAACTTTAAGACATATTCATTTTTAATCGGGGCTATGGTGACCGTAGATATGAACGATGTTGACTTTGACTAAGTGTAATGTTTGTAAGACTTTGACTTGACCGTGGAGTCGTTGACTTCCACATGATTTATGAATATATTATCCTTTTAAAAATTGAGGGCGTGACAACTTGGTATTAGAGCTTTAGGTTCGAAAACCTAGGAACCGTGTGGAGACTCTAAGTCTCAGGGTTTAAACCCACTGCATTAAAAAATTTACGAAATCATATTTTCTTATGCATTTTGTGTGCTTGTGTGACATTCATGAACGTGGTGCATTATGTAACATTGGAGTAGTAGTAATGAGCATAGAGTGGATTTGTGTGCTCGTGATGAAGAAGAAGTGATTGGAGGTCTTAGCCTCATATTGTGAGTTATGATTGATTGGTATTAAAGAGTAGAGGTTTAATAGCATGAAGGAATGTTTGTGTTGTTAGTCATTTTGTATTTCTAGTAATGACAATGAAAATGAGTTTCTTGGTTTGGTCGAGGTGGTCTAAGAATGGCGTGGAGGATTGATTTGAAGGGTGACACTTCAAAACAAACCTCTGATGTCACTCGGTTACCACGTGTGGGTGAGTGGAGGTGTGCAGAGGGTTGTACGTGGTAGAGCAAGTGTCGATATTAACGAGCACACTAAACTTTTACTTTGGAAACTTATGATTTTGTGTTTGTTCCATGTACTAAGCGCTTGGAGATGACAGTAGTAAGAATATGTTTGCTGGAATATCTATCTTTCACAAAACATGCTTATTCCACCCTTGTGAGGTTGTTTACTTTAATTTCAGTACCACTGTGGTTCATTATTGATTAGTTTTATTCTGAGTCAGTGGTTTTGCTTGTAGTACTGTATTGAAGTTTGTGGTCCTAGATGACTGGGTGTTGAATATTTGAAATTAAATCGATAGTGGGAGTAAAATTTTCGATGTGGTAATTACAGTAGTATGTCTTTGAGTTTTTGAATGCTGAGTTGATAGAAACTTGACCTTTCATGAGATGTAGGAACTTGTACCTGTGATATATAAGAATTCATATTGAAGAAACTGAGTTTGACAGCTATGTTATTGAGGATAGGGATATTGAGGATAGGGTTAGCCTGTTGTCGCGCGAGATACGTTGGAACGTTAATGTTGATTAGACACCCATATCACCTGAGTATAGAGGTTAAACTTAGTTTAATTGGATTGACACCCCAGATGGTCTCAAATAGTTTCTATTATCGGTAGGACACTCTTGTATGCGATATCTCAATAGGGGTCCAAGTGTATTTTGTGTGGGACGAGATTTGATGTTCTTATCAAAGAGGAAGGTTATGTACGGAGATGGACAATTATACGTTTTGGTAGGATTCATATGTTGAGGTAACTGGACTAAGGAAATTATTTCATTGTTGGGATTAGTTGTTCGACATTCATGTGGTCTATTGGGTTTAATGGCTTGTAATTGGAAAATGAGTTAGTATTATTGATAGCAACAACGTGTGAGGATACGAATTTTCGAGTTATTCATGATTGGTAGAGGCTGGTTGTCTAACCTGTAATTGTGTTTGCTCATAAGACGGTAGGTTAGAAGCATGAGAGGTGGTGGTGAGATTCTAAGTACAGGTAAGTAGTGTCTTGTGGTTGTAAAAGGATGTTATAAGTATAATTACGTTAAGGAATTGGCGAAATAAGATTTACCAGACGTAGAGTATAAGTGATATGAACCGATGTTTCCCTTGTTTATTGGCAGTTTTGGATTCCCTAACCTGAATGTTGCTATGGTCGATACTCATATTAATGGAAGCTATGTAGGAGGGTGGCTGGAAACCACACAGGGAGAATATTCTCTGAGGTGAAGTCCATGGGATGAGAAATGAATTTGCGATTTTGAGGTTTTTAGGCACGTTATGTGTAGTTTTAAAAATTTATGACCTTAGTTAAATGGATATTATTTGGAAGAGGTAAACTTGAGTTTCTGGTGTTCGGTGAAATTTATAGATACGTACATAAGGAACTTAGGATGCCTCTTTTATGACTGAAATGAAAGAAGTTAGACTCTACTTGGGATAGTTAGATTTGATGGTGATGTTGTTGGGAAACAAATCCCAGAACCCAATAATGACGCGTACAGATTAAACAAGAAAAATCAACACAAACCCTACAAGGCGGAACTAGGGTTTACCTCTCATCCGTAGACACGAATGCTGGTTGACTTGTTTCTTTTTAGAACTTGACAGACCTGATTACTGTACACAAACTCTGCTCGACAGTACCTCATGATCTTCTGCCATATTCCCTTATACCTCGATTACGTAGTCAAGCGTGGACTTCTACGTAGTCTCTTTGTTCTCTTTCTCACAACCTCTCTTCTAATTTTCTGAATGACTGTTATCAGACCTAGAGAACATAACGATATATTTATAGGGCTAGAGCAGGGACCAGAGGAGAAATAAATTTGGGCTTCTTGTGTAAATAAGAAAACCTAATCCTACCTGGATTCTATTCTTATTTCACAAATTATAATTCACACCACTAAAAAAATTTAATTGCACTCCCTTCTTTATCTCAATTTATATTTCGAGCTCCACGTTATTAAATACTTATTAATCTCTCCAAGTTAAGATTACAGATACCCGTTGATTAAATATTGATTACTAACAATCTCCCACTAATCAACATCTTATAAAACATCTTGAGATAACCACTTAACTTATTCGATATGTCGGATACAAATATCCACCTGCAGGGTTTGACATAATTGAAACTTATAAGCTTACTCAAGGGGGTATCATCAATCCCCAACGGGACGTGGATTCCATCAATAATTAATATCGATATATATCATGCATATAGTGGCGTGACCCAACTCACCATGACTGTTGACCCAAAATAGGATCTCACTTTATAATGAATCAAAGTCAACAACACTAAATGCATATATCTATTAATTATATCTGGATTAAGAGCATAAGCATTCATAATAACCATAAGGATCTAATTGTCTTATAATGTTAGTATTAAGACAATTACCTTAACGCGGTCCTGTCCAATACACACAAAGTGTACTAGTACAATGAGTTGGAATTAGAACCGTTCCCTGTAGTCAAGACAAACCTACTAAAACATTGTACTACAATCCTACTAATGGTGTGTCAAATTCCATCGAAGATTGTGAACAAAAAATTTATATTCCACAAGAACCGAAGATCCAATCTTCTGTGTGTAAGCTATACTCTACACACTGGATCATCTACTATGTAGAATAAAAGACACATGCACAACATACAATTATATCATGCAAACATTGCCCATAAAAGATTCTCATCAGAAAGGGGATAAAACTGATTAATATTTAACCAATAAAAAAATAATCTATTACATAAAAGCAAGGCTTTTAGTAAAAATTTCTAACAATCTCCCACTTAGACTCAAAACCATGCTGCCATGCATCTCACTCCCATTCACTCTATGTGACTATCAAAAGTCTTGGCTTGTAAGCACTTTGTAAGAGGGTCTGCTAGGTTGTGCTGATGCAATCTTGGTCACAGCAACATCACCTTTCTGTACGATCTCTCGAACAACGTGATACACTCGATTGATGTGTTTTCCCTTCTTATGAGTCTTTGGCACCTTCGAGTTAGCAACTTCACCACTATTGTCACAACAGATTGAAATTGCTGAATGCACCGAAGGTAGCACTTCTAGATCCATCAAGATGTTCTTGAGCCAAACGGCTTCCTTGGCTGCTTCAGAAGCTGCCACATACTCGGCCTTCATGGTGAATTCTGATAAATACAATAAAAGATTTTAATTAGGGGTGAAATCGGTTCGGTTTTGGTCGGTTCGGGGTGACTCCCACTTGGACCGATTCGGTTTGGGGTAAGACTTAGCTAAACTGATCCTAACCGATTTAAAGGAGGGACCGATCTCGGTTCGGGGTGTCTCGGTTCGGTCTCAGATTCGGGGATATCGGGTTTTTCGGTCTGGGCTCGTTAGGCCTATTAAATTTTTTTATTTCGGGCGAACCTACCACTTTTAAAATCTTTTGGGCCAAACCCAACTTGGGCCTATTAAAATATTTTCCTTTGGGCCATATCCATATCTGCCATTGCCAGTTTTTGTTCATCTACGAGGAGAACAATTCATCACACATCTAGCACTAGCAGTCACAAGAACAAAAAAATTCATCACATCTCTAAAATCCAGATTCATCACATCTAGCACTATCGGTCACAAAAACAACCAAATTTATCACATGAACGGCTACAATGAGTTAGACAAAACTCATAAAAATGAGTTTGAGTTTGAGACATCTAGCATCAATCTAATGAACGGCTACAATGAGTTTGAGACAAAACTCATAAAAATAGAGCCAATCAAACGGCAAAAAAAAAAAAAAAGGCATCAATTAATAATTTGAGTACATCGTTTAAATTTCCCTTCTCTCTCTTCAATTAAAGCAAAATAGAGCCTTTTGGGCAGTTTTTGCTTAAAAAAAGGGAGAAATTTCTGTTGTATCTAGACATGAGTCTCATCTCATGTTCTTAATTAACACATTTAGAAAAGGGGAAAAAACAAACAAAAAAAAAAAACTACAAAAATCAGTAGATCAAAATCCGGTACCAAGAAGTCCAGAAATCAAACGGCAATGGGCCTCTATCTCCAGAGCAAGCTGCGTTTGCATCTCATAGTTGATCTCAATCGAAATGGATTTCTCTCTCAATCAGTAGATTTTGAGGAGTAAAAGTTAGGGTTAGGTTGCTTTTATATTTTATGGACGGACGGTGTAGATCAAAACCCTATGAAGTATGGACGGTTAAGATTACAAATCCCGAGGTTTATTAGGTTTACTTCGGTTTTTTCGGTTCGGTTCGGTCATAACTTCAGTCACCCGAAACCGAACCGAGGTAATTTCAGTTTTTTCGGTTCTATTTTTTACCAGGCTAGACTGACCGGAAACCGAACCGAATTTTTGGTTTTTCGGTCGGTTCGGGTCCCGCCGGTTTTATTTTCACCCCTAATTTTAATGTCATTCTGAGGACTTACATAACAAAAATTCTGATAAATGACATGAAAGATTTGAATGCCGTTTGGAGGACTTACATAACAAAAATTCTGATAAATACCATGAAAGATTTTAATGCCGTTCTGAGGACTTATATAACAAAAATTCCGATAAATATCATGAAAGATTTGAATGCCGTTTGGAGGACTTACATAACCAAAATTTTGATAAATACCATTAAAAATTTTAATGCCATTTTGAGAACTTACATAACAAAAATTCTGATAAATACCATGAAATATTTTAATGCCGTTCTGAGGACTTGCATGACAAAAATTCTGATAAATATAATGAAAGATTTGAATGCCGTTTGGAGGACTTACATAACAAAAAGTTTGATAAATACCATGAAAGATTGTAATACTGTTGACGGTGCGCTTTGAAAATACGCCGATTCGATTGATTAATGGATTTTCAAATGATTCATTTTTAGAGTCGCCACCCGGATTTGAGGTCCGAATCCGAGAAACCGATTTAAAAAATATGACTCGTATGCCCAACGAAAATATTCTTTCTGATCTTGCGGAACCGAAGATTTTTCGGATTCGGGGGTTTGGTTACGAGAGGGGAAGGGTTTTACGGCACCCCTCTCGCCCGGTCCATGAACCGGTCTCTACTCAACATTTTGTGGGATTTTGGAAATATTTGAAATTCATTTTATTCACATTAACGAGAGATTGGGAAAGGGAATCATGTAAACAATAAGAATACGAAATGCAAGTTTACGGTGGATGTTTGTGCAATGTGATCTACGTGAGAGATGAAGATGACAGAATTACAGTGGTTATTTACATGATGAACATTGATGCAGATGAAACCGGCAACATGAAATTGGTGCAAAATATGATAACACAAATCAAGATTTGACTCCCAGTATGGGGGTTGAGCGCTCATGGGCAGAGGCTTGAGCGTTCAAACCTCATATTCCTCATACATTTTCCTCACAGGTTTTTCCTTGTCAATCAAATTTTGAGCTTTTGAACTCCACAGAAAGATTGAAAGAACATCTCATTCTGCCAAAGATTTCTTGGAAAGTATAGAAAATGAAACTGCCTTCAGACCAGTTTGAGCGCTCAATGTTCATGGATTGAGCGCTCAAACTAGTATGAGCGCTCAGAGTGAAAAGCTTGAGCTCTCAGACCAGTTTTTGATTGTTGTGCTTTGAATCCCTTTCCAGCTTCTTTTTACATTATTTTCCAGATCAAGAATTAATAAAACTCTTCCCAGAGAGGCATAGATTGAACATGGAACTTTGATCTCTTAAAGAATGAGGATAAGAGGAAAATGATTGCAAATGAAGAAGAAAAATGCTTGAGGATGAATATGACAGAGTGAATCTGATTATGATTACTGATATAACAACACACACACACTTGAAAGGAGTCTAACTATGATCCATCATTAAAACAAAATAGCATGAATGAACTACCAGAGGACAGTTTGAGCGCTCAAACATGGGACCTTGAGCGCTCAAACCATAATATGGTTTTTTCTGGTTTCTGAACCTTAAATGATATTCTCAAGACTTTTCAAGGCCATCAACATATTATTTAAAGATGATACTGATCAATCAATCACTGTTTTACTCTCAAGAATGAGATTTGTGGAATTTTGGCCCTTGATCTCCACAAAATGATTATCAAATGCTCGTGCATGTACTTTGAAAATGAAAATAAACTGTTTTAGAAGTATACTGAGCATTTAATAACCATATGAGGATGATCGAGATCAAAGAAAAACTCAAAAAACTTAGTAAACCAGTGACTGACCCAGAGAGGGTTTGAGCGCTCAAAGCCAGAGGCATGAGCGCTCAAGCCTGTTTAAGCGCTCAAGATCAGTGGACTGAGCGCTCAAACCCGTTCAACCAGTAGATTTTGAAAATGGTTTGATTACTTATTTTGGACCTTGTGAGTTCAATACAAGTACAAAGATCTTGATTGAGCTCACTGGCCTCCCTCAGAAAGACCTAATCAGTGATTTTCACATGGTTTTACTACCTTTTGGACTTGATCAAAAGGATTTGATGCTTGTTTTGCTTGGATTGAGGTATAACAGGATGATTGGGGTGGTGTTTTTGATGAAACACACAGTGGTAGTGGCTGATTAGATGATAGATGGAAAACGACTATAGGTCATTTTGACTGAAAAATGGGTTTTTTGATGGAATACTGGATGGTTTTGTAGAGAGAAAGAAAGGGGACGGTTTTTGGAGTGTTGAGAGACAGGAGAGGGGCTTGAGTGTTTTTGTTTTAGCCCTCTAAAACCAGGGGTGAAGGTTGGTTTTTATAGAGGGAGGATGGGAGGGAAAATGGAGAGAGAAAAATGGGTTTTGATTTTCAAATGGGAAATTAGGGGTAGTCTTAGGGTGATGGTAGAGTGTATTATACGTATAGGAATCGTAGAAGATAATCCCAGATGTTCCCATGCAAGGAAATCTCATGATTAGATGCTCTGCAGATTTGCAGACTGGACCAGAGTTGAGCGCTCAAAGCCATGGGATTGAGCGCTCAAGGTGTTTTCCAGGAATTTGAGCGCTCAAGGTCTCAAGCTTGAGCGCTCAAGGTCCTTGGTGGCTTTGTTTGGTTGTATGGTTGTTTTGACTTGTCAGGTGGTGTTAGGTTAATTGGTGCAAGTTCAAGTCCCTTTTTACAAGCCTTTGGGTAAACCATGATTGGTCTGTTTCATCATCGGGAGTGCCCGAGTGCATTCCGGGTTCAAAATTGGGGTGTCTACAAATACTGTTATGAGAAATTACATAACAAATTTTTTGATAAATACCATGAAAGATTCTAATGCCGTTCTGAGGACTTACATAACAAAAATTCTGATAAATACCATGAAAGATTTTAATGCTGTTCTGAGGACTTATTTAACAATTTTTTTGATAAATACCCTAAAAGATTTGAATGTATTTTGGAGGACTTACATAACAAAAATTCTGATAAATACCATGAAAGATTTGAATGACTATTTGTAAGAAGTAGTTTTGCTGGTTGGTTAATTGGTCACATTTTCTTTCTGTTTGGGTTCAAACACTTTGTCGCTTGGGCACGTACCTGTTATTCAAAATGAAATACGATGGGATGATTTAATATTAATTAATTTTTATATAGATGAATATTAACTAATTATTATATATAAGTGAAATAGATAAATAACAAAAATTCTAAATTTCCTTGGGGTCCCTTGTTATGTAAGTCCTCAAAACGGCATTAAAATCTTTCATGGTATTTATCAGAATTATAGTTATGTAAGTCCTCAAAATGGCAATAAAATCTTTCATGGTATTTATCAAAAAAAATTGTTATGTAAGTCCCCAAAATGGCATTAAAATCTTTTATGCTTGTTATCAAAATTTTTGTTGTGTAAGTCCTCCAAACGACATTCAAATCTTTCATGCTATTTATCAGAATTTTCGTTATGTAAGTCCTCAGAACGACATTAAAATCTTTCATGCTACTTATCAGAATTGTTGTTATGTAAGTCCTCAGAACGGCATTAAAATCTTTCATGGTATTTATCAGAATTTTTGTTATATAAGTCCTCAGAATGGCATTAAAATCTTTCATGGTATTTATCAAAAAAATTGTTATGTAAGTCCCCAAAATGGCATTAAAATCTTTTATGGTATTTATCAAAAAATTTGTTATGTAATTTCTCAGAACGGCATTCAAATCTTTCATGGTATTTATCAGAATTTCTATTATGTAAGTCCTCAGAACGGCATTAAAATCTTTCGTGCTATTTATCAGAATCTTTGTTATGTAAGTCCTCCAAACGGCATTAAAATCTTTCATGGTATTTATCAGAATTTTTGTTATGTAATTTCTCAGAACGATATTAAAATCTTTCATGGTATTTATCAAAATTTTTGATATGTAAGTCCTCAAAAGGGCATTAAAATCTTTCGTGCTACTTATCAGAATTTTTAATATGTAAATCCTCCAAACGGCATTAACATCTTTCATTGTATTTATCAGAATTTTTGTTATGTAAGTCCTCAGAATGGCATTAAAATCTTTCATGGTATTTGTCAAAAAAATTGTTATGTAAGTCCTCCAAACGGCATTCAAATCATTCATGGTATTTATCAGAATTTTTGTTATGTAAGTTCTCAAGAATGGCATTAAAATCTGTCAGAATTTTGTTATCTAAGTCATCTATACGGCATTCAAATCTTTCATGGTATTTATCAGAATTTTTGTTATGTTGGTCCTCAGAATGGCATTAAAATCTTTCATGGTATTTATCAGAATTTTTGGTATTTATCAGAATTTTTGTTATGTAAGTCCTCAAAACGGCATTAAAATCTTTCATGGTATTTATCAGAATTTTTGTTATGTAAGTCCTCATAATGGCATTAAAATCTTTCTGATTTTTTATTATGTAAGTCCTCCAAACAGCATTCAAATCTTTCATGGTATTTATCAAAAATTTTGTTATGTAAGTACTCAGAATGGCCTTAAAATCTTTCAGAATTTTTGTTATTTAAGTCCTCCAAACGGCATTCAAATCTTTCATGGTATTTATCAGAATTTTTGTTATGTAAGTCCTCAGAACGGCATTAAAATCTTTCATTGTACGCTTTAATCATACCTCTCCATTTAAGTTTCAACTAGTGATGTAACTGAGTTTTGGGCAGTGAGGGAAGGTCTTTGGTTAGTGTCAATGTAACCACATACCGCACTTAGTTATTGAGATTAGGTCATCTAGACGAGGTCTTTGGTTAGCGTTAATGTACCACATACCGCACTTAGTTATCAAGACTAATCCCTAATCCTCTTTATGGTATTTAATACTTTTTACAGGATTCTATTGCTAAATTGGCGACCGCAAGCAGTTGTACAATAACTTCTGCAGTTTGTACATCAACATTTTTTATCAGGAAGCTAACAGAGTAGCAAGTAGCTTCTTTTTTTTTTTGAAAAAGGGTGGGAGGGGGCAACCAGTGTAGCTAGTTTGGGTTTTGATCAGTTGGGCATGCCCACTCCTTGTTTTTTGTATCTCATTTACATCCCTGTACCTGTGTGCTTTGTTTTGTTATCAGATATTATATGAGTAGTTCAGTCTGCATTTTTACTGTCTGAAAAAGAATGTCAATGACCCCAAACTATGAGAGGTTGGCCAATGTTAGATACCCGTAACACACGCGCAGAGAGGGAGCAATCATACACCAACTCCAACAGGTTAAAAGAACAAAAACGTTACATTTATTAAACTGCTGTTAATTTGCCATCAGGGGTTTACTAACACTTTGAAACCTTACAAGTTACAAGTAAAAAAGTAGCTGTCACGGATGCTGACAAGTGAAACTACATCGGTATATCCAGTTGGCTAAAGCACCATGAAACTCGCTATCGCCCGATTGTTCCAAGAGAAACTACAAGTGAGGCTTAAAAGCCAAAGAAACCTAGCTCACTGGCTTTCTCCTTCTCGAATGTCTCGAAGTACTGGTAAATGATTGTAACTGCGAGCAGAATACCTGTCCCGGAGCCAATTGCCCCCATGAAATCTGCCAACACTGTTAACGCACCGATGCACATTCCCCCAAAGGCGGCTGCAGTCGGGATGTAACGGTTCAGTTCCTTTTGTAGGTTTGAATCCCGATGTCCTGGCATCACCATTTGTTGCTCCTGCCAAAAGTACGCCAATAACTTTAATCACTGGAATAGAAAACTCAGTATATGTTTTTTAACATCACTGGAATAGAAAACTCAGTATATGTTTTTCAACGTCCATCATGTGAGAATAGCCCCTACTAATCACATTGAGCACAAATTAATTTCTACCTGATCAATCATATATTTCAGACTAGGGCAATGTGTAAATACAGGCATGGACGGTCAGATAACTACTAACTCAACATGACTAATGAAGTATCTTGGAGCAATATTTATCCTTGCTGTTAGGAGTAACATCAAGACATTTTTCCTTTTCACGTCTTTATCCTTTCTGCATTCAGCTTGATGGACAAGAAAGAGAGGGAAAGAGAAGTGCACAAAGAATACGCGAACACCTTAACACTAATCCCTTCAAAGCATATCTATTCAAACTCAAAATATAACAATTCCCCAAAGAAACACTATGCTCACATCGATCATCAATCCTAAAGGATCTAACTAAAGCGGAAAACCCATAACAAAACCCATAACACCCAACCACTATACACTATACAGAAATAAAATAATCAAGGGGGAAAACATCTAACCAGAACAAGGTAGCAGTGCACATATAGTAGCCTAGAAACGAAGCAGTTTGTCTATGGCAATGTTGCACGGACTCGGGTACGGGTATCGGTGCGGGTGTGAATCCTGGTGTCGTACACCTCACAACAACAACAATAACAGAACCCATCTAGTCCCCAATCACTGGGAGTATGGGCGGGGACAATTGGAGACAGACCTAACATTTGGCAATATGCACAAAGTGGCTGCTCTAAAAAAAAAACACGTGCAGGGATACGTCAAATAATATTTTTTGTAATTATTTTTCCTATTATTAAAATTTAATATTTGAAATAAAAGTACACTGACTATATGTTTTGGAATATAATAATAATAAAAGCCCAAAAAAACTATGAGATCTACTTTAATGGTCCAAATGTACAAAGCCCGTAGCCCTAAAAGAATAAATAAGTCCAATACACCATTATTCTTACTAGCCCAATTATAACCCCAATAACCAGACCAAAAAGAAACCCTAATTTTTAATACACTAGCAGCAGCCAGTGATTATCTAAACACAGTAACAGCGGCCAGTAGTCGACCGACGATCGTCATCCGACTTCGCCGTCTTCCATGATCGACTTCGTCGTCGTCGTCTTCCACGATCAACTATCGTCTTCCATGCTTTCACGCCGACAATCTTCTTCGTCATCGTCTTCCACGCCGACAAACCAAGTACTACTCTTTCCTCTTTCTTTTTCTTCTTCGTCGCCGTCCTCTTCTTCTCTTCGCTGAACCATTTGCAACAGCCGTATCCAGATTTTTTCTGCTGGATCCCGTACATATCCCGCACCCGTGTCCGCACGGATCCTTCGCCAAAAATGGCGGATCCGTGCAACATAGGTCTATGGATATTAGAGGTAGGAAAGTTGTCATAGCAGCATTGCATTCACATTTCGTGATAGCCTGTAATTTAAGACTTTCTGGCAAAAGATGTGATCACATAGTCTTAAATTACAACACAGCAATATCCTTGTCCTTTGGTATTCCTACCATGGTTGTCAAAATCGTACGATTCCCGATTCGTATCATTCAATTCAATACGATTCAGTGAGTCAGCGATACAAATAGGTTGCATGAATCAGAAATAGCTGCGAATCAAAAGTAATCAGTAAATTGTTCGATTCACTTCAATTTGCTAAATTTAATTTTGGCTCTTTTTTTGCAATTTTTTTTTTGTTGGGCAAAGGATTCAAACTATTTTTAATGCTTTTTAGTATTTTATATGCCATCTTTTGTCATTTTTTCTCCTTGCTTACTTCTCGTAACATGTTACGTAAACCTAGAGAGAGAATTTACTTTGAGACTAATCTGAAAAGGCGAAGTCTAAGATGACATACAATAGCCATAAAGGCCTTCAAAGGGTTTGATTGTAGTTTTAACTCTTCTGAGCGGAAGGCCATAGAGTAGGGTTTGATTGTAGGTTTAACTCTTCTGCGCGGAAGGCCATAGAGTAGGATTCACAAATCCACACTTCTTGCAAGTTGCAATCGAAGCATCTTTACTTATTAGACACATGTGATATTCATCATTTGAAACAAGCTTTCTATTGATTTAGGACTGAGATTTTCATTTATACAATGTATTGTTGTCACCCACATGTAAAAATATACTTTCCCATGTACTTTAAATCATGACCAAATCCGAGCAATTCACGATTCGCAAAAAGACCATTTCAATTCTTGGTTTGATTCACGATTTGACAACCTTGATTCCTACACAGGATGTATGGTGAAGTCACATCTCCTAGTTTCATAGCTTTTATATGAGGTGCAAACCCTACTCTGGAAATGGAAATACGCACACCAATAGCAGGTCTGATTTCAGCATTAATAAATTAGTGGACAAAAATATTTGTCCACCACTAATGGTCATACGACAAAATTCGGGTTGTGCAAATAATGATGTCTAAAGATAGTTTGAAGGTTCAAGCAATATGATCTGTTAACTCTATTTACATGTAGATCATATTGCTTGAACCTTCAAACTATCTTTAGACATCATTATTTGCAAGACCAGAGGGTTAACTCTATTTACATGGCAAAGCATCCGAAACAGCTACCAAAGCCAGAATCTCAAGAGGTTCTCCAGAGGTCATTTATTAAAAACTTTCGTACTCGTACCAATTGCCAAAGCAAAAGAGGAGAATCACAACATCCGAAGGAGTAACTACATGAGAATCACTCAGTATAGGGACTCCAGTGTAAGGTCAGGTTGCATGAGGTGACGGTACAAGAAAATTACAATGTGAACAACGAATAATTTGCAGAACTAATATTCTCGCAATTGCTGTCAGACCAACATGTCTAAGACATTAGCTTCTTATTCACCTCAACTTGCACCATCAACTGAAGATTATGGCAGATCATACAAATGTGTGCGACAGTGCGACACAAATCAAAATATCGTTACCTTAAGCTGCTTGGCCACATCTCTAGCAGAAGATCCAGAAACTTCAATCCAAGTTTTAGAAAACAGGGCACAGGCTGACAGCATGAACACTATGTAGAATAGAGCGTGGAAAGGATTGGCTGCCATGTCTGCCAAGCTGAAATTTGAACACAATCGAAAGAGTGCGACCAGGAATCAGTGAAACCAGGATTAAACAAAGAACGGGGAGTATATTATGAGAGAAGTGCAAGAAAATTTTAATAAGGAAATAATGAAGAAACAACAAATTGTTAGAAAATATGGGGGAAATCAGTATTACCTTGATGGTGCTGTGACATAGTAAGCAAGACCACCAACTGGGATAGACTGCCCAGAATATTCTGATTCCTTCCACTTGCCCAATAGATTTACAAGGAAATTTCCACTGAACTTCCTATAGAGCAACTGTACAAAAATGGATCGTAATTAAATGTCGGCAACAATAACAACATATAAGATTTCTCAACTCCACCCACACATTTGAAGCTCCATACCTGAGAGATGAAATAAAGGTTGGAAACAAGTGCGGACTGGAGAATGATGGGCATGTTCGAGGTGTAAAATAGCTTAATCGGATAAGAACCCTGTTGTCCACGTGCATTTTTGGATCTCACAGGCAAAACAACACGGAAACCTTGGAAATATATGACAACAAGGAAGATCAAGACAGTAGCCAGCAAATTTGTCACATTTGGAAGGTTTTGCCTGTAGAAAGCCTCCCGCAGAGCACGGACTTTGTCTGTTCTAGTTATCAGCAGATGGAACAAAGCAATAATAGCACCTTCAAATTCAGCTCCACGGCCACTGTTGATAGTTGTGGGGCTAAATGCTTTCCAGATTATACTTTCACTGCAAATCAACAAAATATTAGGACACTGTCCACTATACAAAAGTGTTAATCACCAAAGCAGAGATTGAAATAGGTATATAGGAGGCCTGTTACCAAATATTGGTAGCAATGAATAGAGAAATCCCAGAGCCAAGACCATATCCCTTCTGGAGAAGTTCATCTAAGCATATAACAATAATACCAGCAAAGATAAGCTGAATAATAATCAGAATAGCATTCCCAACACCAAGCTGGCCAACACTGCCATACATCCCAGAGAGAACGTAGGCAACAGCCTCACCAACAGCAATCAGGATTCCCAGCAACTTTTGTGCACCATTTCTGCACAAAGACAGAAGTGAGAAACCAGACGTATTATAATAGGATACACACTGACAAGTCAGGTATTCAAAGGTACAATTGATTTGAATGAGAAAACAATAGAATTGATGATTTTGTTCTATTTCCTAACATTAAAAAATCATCGAGTGATAGCAAGGCGAAGGGGCCACCATTTCTGCAAATAAGCTTTCTACTAATCGCAACAAGCAGGCTGCAGCAGACAATTGCCTTAAGAGAATTAATAACAAATAACAGCCAATTGTCCAAAAGGCTAGGTTTGGGGTCTTTAAAGGGTTTTTGTCCAACCTAACATATTTTAAGGCCTCAAATACATTGATGAGAAATTTTTTAGAGCTCAAGGACAAAACTAGACAAAAATACCCTTAATGAAATAGTAAATGTGCGCATGTGGAGGAGAAAAAAAAAAAAAAACCCGACATGTCACTTTCAGTCGCTGTTAACCCGTCACTGTCGGACCACTTGTTGATTGCTTTCTCTCTCTCTCTAAAAAGTAATTGCCACTTATTAAAAGAAACCCGTCAATTTTGTGGAAGAGAGAGAGATTGAATTGACTTTCTACTTTCCCCAACGTTCGTGACCCACCCCGTCTCTCTCTCTCACATGCATGAATATTAAGAATCCGGCTATGAGTACGTCCATCAGGAACGGATAACGCACGAACATCCACTTGGCACCCACGTGGAAAAACAAACGGGCCCAAAGAGTGTCCCCCACTTTCCTACTTTCTCTTTCTTTATCTCAAGAAAAAGAGACGTACTGCATCACGCGTTCCACTCATCTTCTACCTCTGTTTGTGCGTGTTGCCCACTCCGAGAGTGGATCTCACTCTCCGACCACGCACCACCTGTAACCAAATCGTGAACACTTTTCCGGCAAATTCTCCCCGGCGGAATGACACCAGTGTCTTCGTCTCGTTGAGGGGAGTGTGAATCCGTGGTCGAAAGATTTTTTCCGATTTCGAACCAGTGTGCCAAGCCCATGTTTGAACCAGATTTACCTGATCATACTTGTTGCTGATCTTATCTTCAGTTTAGCAATTTGTGTTTTGTGTTTTAAACTTCGAAACGTTTCCTTATGTGCATTTCTAGAATTTATTGAATTTAGTTGGGGGAGGCTTCTGGTTTCAACCATAACACTTTCTTCTTCTTGAAATTTCACCTTCTTCTTACTTTTGTGGGAGATAGATTTTCAAAAAAAACTGGGCTCAAAAGTATTTTTAGATCGGATTTGAATCTGGATAGACCATGCACAAAGAAGAACAAAAAATGGCACTTTTTCTCCCTTCTTTCCTAGAGCTCTGTTCACGACTGGAAAAGAAATTGTTAAGCTCTGCTCATCTCTGTTTCTTGCTTAGAAATAGATAGAACACTACAAAAATCCAATTGAGTGTGTGTATTATACTGGATATTCAAGGGCTGAAAATTTTGAGCTTCGTTTTCGGAGTTTGATGTCGGCGGTAATGGTTGGTATCGGTGGGGTGGTGGTTGTTGGCTGCGGCGGCGGTTGTGATGGTGGTGGGATGAGAGGGAGAATTAAGGTTTTGGTTCTCTGGGTTAGATAGATAGGGAGAGAAAATGCCATGGGTGGGAAAAGAGAGAGAGAAGAGAGGAGAGGGAAAAGAGAGAGAATGTTGTACGATTTGTTAGAGGGCGGTGGGGTGCGTGAGGGTGGGTCCCAGCTCCTACGTGGCAACACCAAGTGGGTTGTGCGTGCAAGATCCGTGTGTGGGAGGCGTACTCATAGACTTCGGAATATTAATTCCTCTCTCTTCAATTCATGGGGTGGGTTCAATTTTAGGGTTCAATTTTAGGAGGTTTAGGATCTTTGGGGTAGGGTACAGTGGGTTTAGGCATTTTGGGTTTAGGCACTTAGGGTGCACTTTCCAATTATAGGATTTTAATGGTTTAGGCACTTTCATAGGGTACCCTAGGGTTTTAGGAACTTTCATAGGGTACCCTAGGGTTTAGGTTTAGGGTGCACTTTCCAATTATAGGGTTTTAGTGGCTTGGGCACTTTCATAGGGTACCCTAGGATTTTAGGCACTTTCATAGGGTACCCTAGGGTTTAGGTTTAGGCACTTTCATAAGGTACCCTAGGGTTTAGGTTTAGGCTCTTTTATTAGGTTTGGGGGTTTAGGCACTTTCATAGGGTTTGGGAGGTTTAGGCACTTTCATGGGCTAGCGGAGGCATTTTTGGAATGTGTGGCTAATTTGTCCTCTTGGCATTAAGGAAATAATTTGTGTCCTATTTCCATGATTGACCCCTATACCATGTCCTTTTCGAATGAAGACCCAACAAATAACAAACTAGCTAACTAAAAGAATGGAAGAATCCAGGTACCCACAGGAGAGCACGATCCTCACGCACACTGTTGTCCACTTCAATGATCTTTGACCCAGCCAAGAGTTGCATCACCAGTCCAGAAGTCAAGGAGTGATCCCCAATTCCATGACAGTTCCACGGTTTGAAGCAAGAATAACACGCATCCAATAGAAAGGGTCTGCGCCTGTTGTAGAGTGGATGCCATACAGAGGGAGCTGACTGCAAACCAGAAAGATGAAAAGAGAAATGACTGTATATATGACCTTCTCTCTGAAAGAAACCTTCCGGTCAGCACTCTGAACTTCTGGCAAAAATGATAAAAATGGTCTGACCAGGTGCAGCACTCTAAATCCTCCTCCCATTCTTTTCACCGAAAACAGTTACCCCAACCTGCTTCCAGACATATTAAATGTGTAAGTACAAAAGTAAATGGAAAAGCTAATTCCATAGAAAATGCAAATAACTCTATAACTTGAAGCATTCAAAATTGGATTTCCACTGATTAAACCTAGATTCCAACAAGTGTCTTGTAAATATAGAATATCCGTTCAACAAAAAGCACAAAAAGCAAAAGGTAACGAGACCAAACCAAACATTGTAAGAAAAAAAAAACCTAAACAACCAAAATCCCGCTGAATACTGATTCGTACATCACAATTGGGATCCCTACCGAACATCCAATGCATATGAGAGACAGAAAAATTCATTTGACATCCAATGCACACAGAATACAAGACACAGACATATTCATTTAACAAATGGCTTCCATTTCAAAGGTTGGGACAATCCTAAGCATATATCAAGAGCAGCATGCTCTACTATGCAATCTCAACAAAATCCACACTAAGAAAATTGCACGCTGAATGTTCAACAAGATTTAGATGGCTGTATTCGGAGAAATCTCAGTTCTTCACAAGGGGAAAACCAATAGCTATGTTGATGCCAGTATAAGACGGGAAAAAAACAAAAAACTATTTAAAAAAACAAAAAACAAAGACGCTCAACTGTATTGAATCCGTTCTTAGTCACAATCAAACGTGAATTTTCTCAACCAAAACATATATAAACATGTACAAACATACATAATCTCTTTCTACTGCTAAGTATGGACCAAGGATATTCTTGATTAAAGGGAAATTAGATTACCCGAGCATTTTCATGACAATCAAACCAAATAAGCTTTTTTTTTAAACTAATTCCAATCCATTATCACCTCATTTCCCTAACCCCAAACAAAAACGAAAAAAAACGAACGAGAAATTTTTTCATCTTTCTTTTTCACATCTTTTCCCTTTCCTTCAGATTCATTGGATCCAAACACAGGGTTTTGATCTCGCCATCCATTCCTCAAATTACATATAAACGACCGAAGCATGGTACACATCATCTGCATGTGCGTAAAATTGATTCACTTCCTGTTGTGTGGATCGGACATCCCAATACTCCATAGAAGCGTTTATTTTAAACCCCTAACACATTATGTTTACGCATCTAAATTACCCATAACAAACGGCAACTAGATAGAAAGAACGCCAGAGAGAAAGAGAGACGATGATACACTCATACACACACAGAAATAGAGGAGAAAGAGAGAGAGACCTGTTCAATTCAAGAGTTTGGGCAGCTACTGATTCTGAACGCATAGGAAATGCATATAGGAGTACTAGGTATGAAGCCTCGTGTTTTGCACGAAATTAATGTTCGTTAGTGTTTGTCCGTTGATAAAAATTAACGATGTGCATGCTATGTATTTTTTTACTTAATTCAATAGGTTTAGAAATGATATTTACAAATACAATTGGGGACTAAAGAGGGGGAAAATAAAGTCGGGGGTTTGACAATGACAAAACACAATAAAGTAGTAGGGGTCCAAGCGAAAAATATATAACAAAAGGGGAAATTTTGTAATTGTGTACAAAAACCAGCAAATGACCAAAATAGCCATGGGAAAATCCTGTAATTACCAAAATCAGAGAAGACAAGAAAGAAATTGCAGGGGTAAAATCGTCCAAATTGGATCAAAGTGGTAAGCCATGGAATTGGCTATTGCCTGTTATATAGCCCTTGGGAGGGATATCCAACCCGTAGGCTTACCCGTAGGCTTATAAAAGAGAGGAGCTCCAAAAATTTTGTTTGGTCATTTGCCACATTTTGCCAATTTTACCCTCCAATTGGAATTTGGCCTATTGGTTTTCTTGTAATTTTGCCACAATGCTATGCCCTTTTGGTCTTTTGGCTATGTATGGCTAAATTACGCATTTGAGTCCCTGGAGGTTGTTGCTTTACGGATTTGAGTCCCTAGAGTTTGTTGCTTACGCATTTGAGTCCCTAGAATTTGTAAGCCAAAATACACACGGGCATCACACTCGTGCAACGCACGAAGCCGTTAAACTAGTTGCAACAAAAGAACCCCATAACCTGATCCGGGTCACAAATTAGTACTTCCCTTGGTTGCAAATTTGTCAAATTACGACCCTTACCAAATTGAGTCAAAATTTTAGTAAAAACTCAATTATACTTTTTTTTTTTTTTTGAAAACGTTAAGTAATATAAAACACAACTAACTCATGTCCTTGAACAAATACAGACGCTAGATTGGGCGGAATACAACCCAACTGAGAAAACAAATTTCTATCAAGGCAAGAAGTAGCTAAAAGATGTGCAGCTCTATTACCCTCCCTTCTATACCATCTAAACAACCACTCTCTCCCAGCTGCCCAATCTCAAATATCCTCCACCATGGCTGAAATTTCCCACGGGCAGTCTGGATAAGAATCAGAGACGAAACTCACCAAGCTTTTGCAATTAGATTCAAAGATGACACGACCAATGTTTCTCTCATTTGCCATAGCACAAGCTATACGAAGGGCCCAAGCTTCAATTGCTAGAGCCGATGAGACCAAGACCTTACCAAAATGCCACCATTGAGCCGATCCACCACTATCTCTAGCGATAACACCAAAGGCAGCCAAGCTGCGGGGAGGAATTAAAGGCTCCATCCGAATTAATCTTCAAACAAGAACTAGGAGGGGGTTCCCACTTCGAGACCCCAATCTACCTAGAGAAATTGTTGTTGAGATGCGAGCAAACAGCAGAAACATAGTCCCTATTAGCCGTGAGAGCTTGCTCTATAACCTCTTCTGGCCTAAGGGGCTTGTTATTGAAGACGTAATTATTTTTCGCTTTCCAAATGGCCCAATAGATTTGCAATATCTCACCCAAATCTTCTTTCTTGGTTTCCTTCGCTAGATCACCACAAATCAAGTCCTCCATCCATTTTGTCCACTGCTACCACTTCCGTAGACTCCACCCAATAGTTATGAGCATCTCGCAAAACCCTAGTTTTTACCACAAAAAAGGCTTTCGATGGTATTATGATAAATAGGAGATATAAGATTTAGCCTTCAAAAAAAGGGGAAATGAAATGGGTCAAGGCTTAAATTTTCCAAAAATGGGATAGAGAAATCGGCAAACTCGTTTTCGGTAGAGAAATGGGTTTTTTCTCCTTTTATAAAAAAAACAAAATGCTTTAAGTAAAGAAATGGGTCAAGATTGGACATGCTCTTATTTGCACTTTTATCGGTTCAAATTTAACAACAATGACAAACCTGTTTATATCATACTCAACTCATCTAACCATCTAACGGGGCCTGTTGTATCGAAGCCTTTCAAGTTATTACAAATTACAAATTTTTATTAGTAACCATATTCATAATCAAGCCATGTTTACTACTAAAACTAAACTAGCATCAAATTCATGCTATGAACAAGAAGAATAGAAGTGCATAGTATGAATTAACAAATTCAAGTGCACATGCTTAACAGCGAATTTGACTCTAAGATACAATGAAACTCAGTCACCATTGAATGTTTGTTCAATTGCGTCTCGCACTGACGAAGAAGAATCAGAATACCTTTGAATTTTGTGAGTCTGCCAAGAATAAATTTAGAAATTTCTCCCTCCATCCCAAAACTTCCACAATTATGGACATCTAAAAAATTATTTTTTAATTTCAGATATATATAATGTTTCAAATATGCAATATGGATGTTATTTAATAGATCTTGACTATCTTTAGAAAATAAAGTTTTTAAAATTTATATAAAAATATAGAGATAAAAAAATACAAGTAATTTAAATCACACGCATACTGAGTAATACTCCTAGCAATAAATTTGGAACGGATTGAGTAGTTCTAGAATAAAAACAATCATATTGTTCTAATTACGTATAAGAATTGGTAGAACCCTTGCATTTATAAAGAAATGGGTTATTACTGTTAACCGAAGATTTTTTTTTGCCATTCGTTAATCCTAATCTACTCTATCCTAGGGGACTTGGGGAGTGGGATGGGTGCTTACGGGAATCGAACCCTGCCTATGTGCATGAGAGTATAAGGGAGACACCAACTGCACTCTACTCTATTTGCACTGTTAGCCGAAGATTACATCTCTTGATTAAACCTAATAATCATATCTATCCATACTATTCCGTACAATTTTTTGGAGTACCCAGAGGCCTTAAGTGACACGAATTAGTAGTTCAAGGTGGTATAATACAGCGTATCATAGTATAATATAGGGTTCTATTGAAAAGTGGTAAAGATTAATGGGATAAAATGTAATTAAGCCTATTATTTTTAAGTAGGCTGCGAACGAGCCGAATCGAGTGGAGTTTTAGAATGTTCAGATTCATTCATTAAGTAATTGAACTCGAGCCGAGTTTGAACTCTATGAAAATTTGTCGGGTCGAACTTGCCTAGGTTTGAGTCGAACTCAAATTTATCACTTTTTGAATCGAACTCGAACTTATTCATAAGACTTAACGATAAAAATATTAGATATTTATGCCTCATACAAGTCTAGAACTTCAAACAAAGTTTTCATTTTGCGCATGGCTCATACCTTAATAAAATTATAAAAACATATTCCATCCGTCCCAATTTATTAGTCCATTTTGGGGATTCCAACTTATTAGAGGGGCATCGTCATTACACTTGTCATTTTTTTTTATTTCCTCATTTGACTCTTCAAAACATCATTATTGCATGTACTTGCTTTAAAAAAAGTAAGGGTGAAAGGATAAACTCATCACTTTTTCTCCATTATTTTTCAATTGGGTTTTGTGACAATAAAAAGTGTTATTTGGGATGGAGTATTAAAAATTAGGCTTTTTTTTACGAATGGTCTCCAATCTATTCGCGAATTGTCAATTTGGTCCCCAACCTACAAAACGCGTCTATTGCATCCCCAAACGTATCAATCCACGCCAAATTGGTCCCCAGCCCACACTCCGTTTGTTTCCACCGTCAAAACGAAGGGCACTCTCGTAAAATCACCCGTAGGACCCCATTTTCACCCCACTCCTCAGTCCTCACGCTTTACTTTCTCTCCTCACCATCCACTCTCTCTCTCTACATCGCGATGTGAAACCCTAGAAGCTGTGGTCCCCCATTAGTGAAGCATCGTCTCTCTCTCTCTCTGTCGCTCTCTTCAACGTGTGATCTCAAAACCCTAAGAAGAAGATTCGTGGTAGAAGATTCAGTGCTGGACATTCAGTGCGAGTGAAACCCTAGGAATCGGTAAGTATTTTAATCTCTTTCTCAGTGAAACAAACTACTTTGATTCTTTTTGTTGTTTACATATAATATGAATGTCTTGTTGCTTTCTATGGGCCCATGGTGTTTTTTACTTTATTTATACGAAAAAGTCTTCTATTGTTCATTACTAGTTTGTTTTTTTGGGGGATTTGTGATTTTGCAGGCCCCATGTCTTCTTTAATATCGTTAAAAATTCACCATGGTGGGGCATTTACCAATGGGCCAAACAGAGTGTATGTTGGGGGTAAAACAAAAATCATTGGCCCTGTCGACAGTGACTGTATATCTCTACTGGATTTGGATCAGATATCTCAGTTTCAATTAGGTATGCACCACCAGTTGTTATCCATTTTAGGGTTCCTGGGCTAAATTTAGATGTTGGGCTTGTTCAAATCAATGGTGATGCAGAAATTATTAGATTGATCAAGTCACTGCCTACTAGTAGAACTGCTGAATTGTATTTGGAGCACATTGGTGGGGTAAAATTTGTGGATGTGGGTGATTTGGGTGGTGTGGGTGATGAGGGTGATGTAGTTCAATTAGATGAGGGATCAATCTCAGATAGGTCTACTGAAGAGTATCTGTACAGTGATGGGTTAGGAAGGAGATGAAATGTGATGTATCAAAGTCACAATTGTATAGAGCAAAGAGGAAAGCAACAATGCTCATTTATGGTGATGACCATGAACAATATGGAAAGTTGTGGGACTATTGTGAGGAACTAAAGAGATCAAACCCAGGGTCCACTGTAGTGATGGATGCCCCATTAGATGATGAAACTGGACAGCCAAGATTTAATAGGTTGTACATTTGTTTTGCAGCATGCAAGAGTGGCTTCACACATGGGTGTAGAAAACTAGTTGGGGTTGATGGATGCCACTTGAAAGGACCCTACATAGGGCAATTGCTTACAGCCATAGGGGTGGATGCAAACAATGCCATGTACCCAATAGCATATTCTGTAGTTGAGACAGAGAGCAAAGCAACATGGATGTGGTTTTTTGAGCTACTAAAGATGGATCTTTCAATTACACCCACTAATGAGCCAGAGTTCACATTTATCAATGACAGGCAGAAGGTAGTTATGAAATTACACATTTTGAGTCTTAACTTCAGATCAATCTTGCAATTACACCCACTATTGCTAACAAAGTGTATTGACTTTGTCAGGGCCTACTTCCAGCTTTGGCTGAAACATTTCCAAGTGCAGAGCACAGACATTGCTGTAAACACTTGCTGGCCAACTTCATGAAGAAATTCAGAGGGGTGGCCCTTGAGGAAAAATTCTGGAAGTGTGCCAAGGCAACTTATGTTGCTAGTTTTCAGCATGCAATGACTGAGATGAATGAAGAGG
>JAXBDA010002615.1:0-41014 GCA_036023075.1 Gaultheria prostrata | reverse complement strand
TAGAGAGAGAGAGAGAGAGAGAGAGTACCCTTCCTATCCGGACGTCCGGATAGGAACAAAATCCGAACCATTGTGTTTTCATCACTTTACGGACCAAATCTCGACGATCCGAGCCGTTATTTGTATAGCGTTTTTCACAAAAACTGCTCTGATCAACCCCTTCCGAGTGGTTTTTTTTCACAAATCCTCGCGGTGGACCTTAAAAACATGTTTTGAACACATCTAACGGTTCAGATCGTTGAGATTTGATCCAGAACCATGAGGTCCGGATTCCGGACGTCCGGATGTGAAGTAAATTGTATATATATATAAAATTTCGACTTGCACACGCATCACGTGTGCCTTCGCCTCTTTTGATGAGATTGAGGAAAATGTCCGAGAGTGTCTCCAATCGAATACCACAACGGATTTCTCCTCTATTACCACAATCAAATACTAGCCATTGGGTCTCCTCAGCCACTTCGTCGAATTCTCATCAGAAGGATGCGCTCCCTTTATAAATAGAATAGATAGATATCAGAATTCAAAAGTTCAGAACCTTGGTGTTCTTTGTCATCTTCTGTGATTTCTAGGTTCCACATGTTGTGGTATAATTTTACATTCTTCTTATCCAATGTATACAAATTATTTTACAATGATTTGTGATCGTGTTAGTTTCTGTGATTTGAATTGTGTTTGTTGCCGGGTACCTAATTTTTTTCTTCCATAACACTCTTGGTTATTTTTTTTATTTCTTTATAAACAATACGGTTGAGTGATATAAATAGAAAGTTAAAAAATTTCATCTTCCCACGCTCAGTTTTAAGTCAAAGAATTGTGAGTGTAATTGGTGTATATAAGGATGGGGATGATACTTTGGTTTCAAGGTTTACAGACCTCCCCTCTGCCAACATTAACAACACATGCAAATAGAAAAAAAATGACAACCGAAATGCATCAAGTAAGAGGAAAACTCCAGCAATTAAAAATAGATAGTATCATTGGATTAGCTTAGACTAGACAATTGTGTTTGTCAGTCAAATTTTGATAAAATATGCACAATACTAACTCCAAAATTATGATGCATATATATTATATCAAAATTCGATTTGCACATGTATTGTGTGTGCCCCGGCCTCTAGTGACTAGAAATGGAGAGAAAGGATCCCCTTGTTTCTGACCTTTCTCCATTTTAAATGCCAAGTAGTTTTTCTATGAGCTAATATTATACAAGTTCTGAAAATCCTTAAATAGTGAAGCTTTTTTCAAGCCGATCAACCCACATTACCGGCCGAGTCGAAACTGTCAAAAAAAAACTCAACCAACCCGTTAGTTTTAAAGACAGGTGGGTAGGCGGGGGGTTACAAAATTTGTCAACCCGCCGCGGTACTCTAAAAGGTATTTAAGGATTTACACCAAGACTTCTAAACAAAATGGTCCAGATTTTTGCTGGATCCAATGGGCCGCGATTTCAGGTCCCTGCTGTGGAGCTAGGGGTGTAAATGAATTGAGCAGCTTGTGGCTCGGCTTGTTAAGGCTCGACTCGTTTAGTAATCGAGCCAAGCTCGAGTTTTAAGCTCATTTAGTAAACAAACTCATTAAAGCTCGGCTCGGCTCTTAAAAGCTCAACTCGTTTTTGTAGGCTCGGCTCGTCTAATGAGGCTCGTCAAGTAAGTTATCTTGGCTCGGTTTGTTTAATTTACGAAGGAGCCGAGCTCGAGCTCAATTTTTGGCTCGTTTACTAAATGAGCTAGCCGAGCTCAAGCTCTACAAAGCTCGGCTCGGCTTATTTACACCCCTACATCTAATTGTTGTGCCCTCAGTTTGGATTTTGTCCTAAGCTTGAAAACATAATCTGAATCGTACCATTTAGTGCTAGAGGCAAACTACAACCATAAAAAATAAATTTGATCGGGCATTGGTAACTTACTATATCAAATCAAATAATCTTGCCGTGGATTATTTAAAATATGATTTACTCCCTCCGTCCCTTTTATAGCATGCACATTTTCATTTTAGGTTGTCCCTTAATAAGTGTGTATTTTGAAAAGTTAGTGTATACATTTCCTTTTTTTGCCCTTAAAAGTAGATTCCTTTTTAAAAAGTTAGTGGGTATTATTATATTGATAAGGATAAGCAATGAAAAATAGATGTAAAAGTTGATGTAAGAGAAAAATAGTTGAAATTCCCAGATAACACACTTAAAAATGGACGAAGGGAGTATTTTTTATTTTCCAAAATAAAAGAACAATTAGTTTACTAAGTTAACGATATTCGATTGACTTTATTTTCTACGCAATTGTTGCTCACGTCTAGCTATAAAGTGAACAATTTGAATTATGCTTTGAAGCTTAATACAAGGTCTCGAACTCAAGCCATATCAACTTGCTATGATCTAAAGGCACAACAGGGCCCTGAGTTCATGGGCTGTAGCAGCTGGAGCAATAATGGGTATTGTTGGGCCTTACGCCTAAGGCGCAGAATCCAAATAGAGTTACATGATCCAGTATCACCCACAAGTTGCCGTTCACATATCGAATGGGCTGGCAGCATCCAGATCCACTATATAACCTTGTTCATTTTACTATTGTTATTGTGTAGGGAAAGACTATAATATATACTCCTTATTTGGATGTGTATCATATGCACTTCTATAAAAGTTTCAAATCGATTACCTCTTATTAATAAAAATTGCGAATTTTTTGTATAAAAGTTACGAGACGCACCAAATATTATGAATCATAGAAAATGTTACAAATTATATTGCTGAAAAGTTATGAAACACTAGAAAATGTTATGATTGCTAATGAGGTGACACAATATGGACTATACAATAGATGTAAATGGTACACAATTTTAATGAGAATGACTTGGTACATTCGTAGCAGCTTAGGGGCAGTTTCCCATTTTTAGCACAAGTACTAAAGGTTTTAATAGTATTAAATGTGCTAAATATATATAGTTGATGTATGACCTGTCTCAAAATCTATGTTTAACAATTTTAGGAATTTGTTTTTTGAAAAACTACTTAATATCACATCTTATATTTTTTTTGTTTGCTTCTTTGAATTTTACTTAACCAACCATTTTTTTAAGAATTTCAGTCCAACAAATACCCGCCAAGTAAGCTAATTTTTCTTGTTTTTTTATTTCATTTTCCTATTAAAATTTTAAACTTTTTAATTTATTTCACTTTTACAGTAAAACCTTACAAGTTTCAGAATATTTAAAACATAATATTAATTTTAAAGATTAAAACAATTTAAAATTTTGACCTAAACTTTTTCCCCTGTTTTCTTTTTGGTCTTCACGGACCATATTACCACACTTAACAAAATATTGAGACTAATCTACCTTGGGCCGGCCACATGGAACCAAGACCTGCGGAAAGCAATTAGACCTTAGAAGTAACTTTAAGTCTACCCTTTAGGACTCTCATGACCTCCGAACCAGTTGGCCTAGCCTAGAGAATTAAACTCGCATGCACCTTCCAGGGACCAGGAGCAAACCTCATAGCTAGTGGAGACAGCCCTCGTTGCGCCATGAGATTCAAAAGGGCAAAGAAAATGAGAGACAAGACTTTGGGTGGGGCCTTTAATTTAATCATTTCCACAATCGTTAAACACGGCGAGGTTTCGTATCACCAATGCTACAATCACACCTATTTACACACTCACCCACCGAGTTGTGTGGGCTCCATATCCACATCCAGTGATGTAACGTCATACTCCCTCTATCCCATTTAAATGTCTCTTACGTAAAGTCGTGTCATTTTCACTTTAAAAGAAAACATATTTCTAGATATTTTTTTTCAAAACCTTTTACACCATTTCAAAGTACTCCCTAAGATCGTTTGAACTGTACCAAAAAATTTTAAAACTTAATTTCGAGAGTATTTTAATTTTTAAGATCAAATTTGCATAGTCTCTCATAGGGGAACATTTAAATTGGGACGGAGGGAGTACATTTGTGTATAGTGTTGTGTAAATGAGTGCGGTTTTAGAGTTTTTGGGTATATATAAAAAATAAAATCAGAAAAACAAATCCGGTGACTGGTGTGGTTCCGTACACAAACCAGTCGTTCACTGCTCGACAGGTCGCACTGTCACTCTTCCGTGGTTGGTGTCCTTGTAGTACGCTTTCGGTCTAACTTCAGCCCCACTCACTCTCACTCTCACACTCTCTCTCTCTCTCTCTCTCTCTCTCTCTAAAAAAAAGGTGGAAAAGAAAGAAACATGAGGAATAAAAATGGATGATGGTAATATAAATTGGGAAAAAGAGAAGAAGTTTTGTGTTGTATTTATACTTGCTCATTTTTAGATTTTTCTACTTGTAGTCAAAGCTATTATTAGTAGATACCCGTAAAATTCACTCCCTTTTCTCTCTCTATAAGTGGTATGTAACATAATACTAATGGAGTACGTACTTGTAAAAATCTCCAACTCCCCGTTTATATAGAAGAAACCCTAACAGAAAAATTATCAAGATAGAGATACATATATGTAGAGAGATCTAGAGAGAGAGAGAGAGAGAGAGAGAGAGAGAGATGGGGAGAGGTAAGGTGGTGTTGGAGAGGATAGAGAACAAGATCAACAGGCAAGTGACGTTTTCGAAACGGAGGAGCGGTTTGATGAAGAAAGCTTACGAGCTCTCTGTGTTGTGCGATGCTGAGGTTGCTCTCATCGTCTCCTCGAACCGTGGCAAGATTTCTGAGTTTGGAAGCACAAGGTTCGATCGACTCTCTCTCTCTCTCTCTCTCTCTCCATATATATATATATATGTATATATTTGTCTTATACTCTATCCGTCTCAAATTATTGATCTTGACGAATTTTGATGTAATTTTTAACTTGTTTATATCTTTTAATTTGTAAAGTATTTTTTTTTTTTTTGTAATATGAATCTAAATTGATAGATCGAAAAATATAAATAATTCAAAATTACATCGCATTCTGAACATGACAAACAATTTAAAACAAAGAGAGTAATTACTTGAAGTTTATGGTAATATTTTAATTACATAATAAAATAAAATTGGTTGATGGATTCATGAACATAGATCTACGTGAGAGAGAGAGAGAGAGAGAGAGAGGCAGTACAGTGTGTAGAGCAGAGTAAGGGTTAGGGTTTACTAGGAGTCTTTGTGTAGGTTACTGTGTTTGGTTTCAGACATGGATTTTGTTTCTGCTGATATTGGCTGTAAACAGCTAATAGAAACGCGACACGATTTGCGAATCCTTTTTCCTCTCTTGTCTCTCTCCCGTACAGATCAAAGATATACAGAGTACCACTTTTTACTCAGAAGATAGGCAGTACAGTGTCTAAAATGTCTAGGGTTTCTCTGCAATCCCTAAATTGGGGATGTGGACTGGAGGAGGAAAACTTCTTTACGGAGAACCCTGGAAACTGGAGTTTGAACCGATCCAATCTGGGTCGCACGATTCAAATCACGGACAGCTCGGATGTAATTTGCATTTTGGCCGGTAAGAGTGTATTCTTACCGGTCAAAGTGTATCTGAAAATCCGAACCATTAAATGCTTGAATCGTGTGGTCCAGACTGGGTTGGTGTAGAGAGCCTCTTCATGGAGGTTTCGTGAATAAGTTGCTCCCTGAGTGGAGAGGAGAGGAGAGAATGGGAAAATTAAAAAAAATAAAAATAAATTCTCTTTCTTTTGTTTAGTTTGAGAATAAAGCGAAGAGAAAATAATCAAACAAGTACGGTAAACTTTTCTCTCCGATTTTCTCACACTTTTTCTTTTTAATTATGATCTCTTCCATTCTCTTCTTTTCCACAAGTTCCAAACGGCTAATTTTTTCAAAACACATGTTGGAGACTTTGTTAGTTGATACATTATGCTGAAACTTATTTTTTGTTGAATTTTTTTAAAGGAGCTGTGGAACACAATTAAATTAGAAACATTACAAAACTATTTAATATTTAAGTTAGGAGTTGATTTATACAATACTTCCTCTATCCTGAATTGCTTGACCTTTTGGGAAATGTAAAAATATCTCAAGTATAGGAGTATTATTTTTTTTCTTACAAAATGCACCTTGTAAACACCAAATCGGTACACACCTATTATTATATAGGCTCAATATCACTACTATTAAGCCCCTTGTTCTGGATGTGAGTAAGTCAAGATTCATTCACATATATTGATGTCCCTTGATGTTATATAGCAATATCATCAGCTCAAAAGTTATGAGTTTGGAACATATTGATAAAAAAAAAAAAAAGGATCTTTGTTATATATTATTTATTTCTTTTTGTCGTAATTAATCTTTTTTTTTTTTGGCAAATACTTTCGTTATCATTTTATTTCAGCATAAACCAAACCATTGAGCGTTACCACCAATATTGTTACACAGCTCAAGTCAACAATGGTCCTGGGCATAAACCAGAGGTTTAGTTCTTTCCCCTCTCCCTCATGTTTGTGGTTAATTAGGCCCGTTCACTTAAAGGAATTTTTTTGACTTATTGCACTTTTTGAGGCATGACAATAAATCACCTAAAAAAATTCTTAGCGGAACGGAGCCTTATGAGCATTTTTCTTTTACGTCTTTAATTCGTCATTAACAGGTTTTCTCTATTTTTTGGTGGATGCAGCCTTCGAGGCAAGAGTTCACAAGGCTAAAGGCCACGTTTGAATCCCTTCAGCACACACAAAGGTTCACTTCAGCTCTTTTTTTTCATGTTACCGGGTGTTTGGATAATCCTGGGATTTCAGCTAGCGGAAGCGCACCAAAGTTGAGATTCAGAAGTAAAATAATTTAAAATAACGAAGAATAAACGAGGAAAAAAAAAAAAAAAAGATAGAAGAGATACACAGAAATTTGCGTGATTTGGTTTAAAAAACCTTACATCTATGAGAGAAATTATTCTTTCTTATGTGGTAGTAACTGGTATAACAAATTGAGTAAATTCTTACTATAGCTCAAATACCTTGCATCAACTTTGAACTTTTTGAAATTGAGCCAAATTGCAACAACCTCCACCATGGCACAAATTTGATGAAAGTGTCAATCACAAAAAAGTACTCCACAAATTGTAATGATTTCATTTTTTATCTTAATGATAATGAAGTTTTCTTTTGCCGATCGAAAAAAAAAAAAAAAAAACTCCACGAGTGCTCCACTGGTACCCAAATTAGTACTAGCTAGAAATAAATCATTGGCTAAGAAATATTACACCCCAGCTATACAAGTTAAGAATAAACATGTGTGATTCGTCTCCTTTATTCTATATCATAACCAATGCATTGTAGCTGACCCGAACTAACTTTGCTAGTTAATTCAAGAGTAAGGTCTCAGCTGATCACTTTCTTCCCCAACAGGAATTATCACCTCACAGTAATCTGCGAGATGGAAATCTATCTCGTATGTCTTTGGTCCACCAATAAACGAAACACGACGTATATACGTATTTTCTCGTGCACTTATTTTCAGCATTTGAACTAGTTTTTAGAAATCATTGTGCTCCCAACCAAACGATATATAAACCACCACATTTTTTCCCTCTTCATTGGGACCAATCAACCACGTGCAACTTTCATGGCTCCACCTGCTGCAAAAACTTTATAGCCCGGCCAAGGAGTCCAACCGGCTCAGAAATACGTATTAGATTCCTACGTATTTTGGGGACATTTACAAAGAGATCTCTGTCACCTAAAGACAAAGATTCGACATTCCTTTCTTCAAAATTAACAAAATATTTATAATTATATAGCATTGAACGCCCTTTCCTTAGACCTTAGATACCGACTCGATTGCCATCTTGAATTGCAAGTGCAGAGTTTTCAATGTTTGACTTTTTCTGAGTAAATTCAATGTTAAATGATCAAGTTTTGTAAACTGACCAATATTTGTTTAAGGCATTTGCTAGGAGAAGATCTTGGAAAACTTGATGTGGATGATTTGCATAATCTCGAGAAACAGCTCGATCGGGCGCTCTCAAAAGCAAGAGAAAAGAAGGTATTTCATTTTTCCTAAACTGGGTCGGGTACAAAGTTTTAAATGTTTGAGGACATTCATTTCTTCTACAGTATATATTTAGGTTACATCTTTATTTCCTGATACGTACTTAATTCGTCGCAAAATAATTGTTCTGGTCGTCAGTGGCGGATGCAGGAATTCCACTCAATGTGCTTATAAGCATAACTTCGGGAAAAAAATTCACAGTCCAATGTGCTTATAGTGACTACAAATCATGCAGTAAAATAATGGGTCACAAAACCTCTAAATCAAAGAGTAAGCGAACTTATAATTAAATCTCTGATATTAGATTTGTAAGAGATAGAAATGATCAATCTCTTTTAGAATTTTTTTATTTTAATCATCTACAAATCTCTTCAAATACGCAATAGTCCAATGCAATTATAAGTACTTGATCGAACCTTTCAATACAATTTTTTATTAACATACCCAGCAATATGTATGATTAAGATCACAAGGTAACGGGCACACAATTATCAAACTTTTCTTCAAAACTTATTTAGTACTTTGAATCCTAAATTTGAATGAAAATTTGAAAGGTTCGATCAAGTATGTGTAATTATCCGATTGACCTGATTTTTTTACAAGACCAATCGGAAAATTATTTTATGGTTATTGAACGGTTCGGATGATTTGCAAAAAAAAAAAATATTAGTTTATGAAAATCTAGGGGGGTCACGTGTCCTCCCTTGTGCCCTATATAGATTCGTCTCTGCTGTTCGCTGACAAATATAGAAACTTTCGTGCAGACAAATATGTTGATCGAGCAAATGGAAGAACTACGTGAAATGGTAAGGAAATTATGAAATGAAAATCAAACTAGGCCTTCGTTTAATTTCGGGCAGTACATTATTGGCAATTTGGCATACCTGATTAGCATACTTATCCGATTCGTTTCATGCTACCAACTGACACAACATGGTTAATTTAGCGAATTCAATGGTTTTAGTATTTTTGTTACGAAATTTAAAACTATATGAATCAAATTGATATTTTTAGGATTTTAGCAGGGTTTGATTGTATTTGAAAATCTCTACAAGAAAATCTTCGAGAATTGGATCATATGATGTGAAAATGATTTAAAGAGCTTTCAAAACATTAGAAGTCAACGTGAACCGAAATTCTATAAATTATGGAGGTGGCCAGCTTTGATGGCCCTCAGAGAAACATGATATTTGAGACTAAAGCTTTGATAGCACGAACGGGAGCTACTCTGAAACACATTTACCGCAATTCGAATGAGTGCGCAGACCATTTTGCACATCTTGGTGCTGAACAAGAGGAAAATCTATTTGTCACAGATGTGATGCCCCTCTCGCTCAGGGAATTCATGAACAGAGATCTTCTAGGACTTAGGAAAATTCTGGACTAAAATTTTCCTTGCTGGGTCTGTAACCTAACTTTCTCCTTCATGGAGTTGTTTTTTCTCTAGTTATTTGATTTCCGAATTACCAAAAAAAAAAAAATGGTTGCACAGTTGATATCTTGCCAACTTCTCGGGGTTTATAATCTGGATTGGCTCCTAGCTACCCTTTTTCAAGATTTATAGTTTGGCATATAATTGTTCAATGCATATGTGCTAACTTCTTAGATTTTTCACATGGTTGTGATGCTGTCTATTAATTTCATCGCCCTTTTAATCTTTATATGTCGATCCTTCGTTCATTGATTAGCAAAAATTTCCTTTGCTGAGTAAAAAAAAAAATCCTGGGGTTTTCTAGCTTTGGTAGAGTAAATCCTGGGGTTTTTCTAGCTTGGTAGAGTCTATGATAGGCTTAGGGTGCCACCATAGTTGAGCAATATATTATGCTATATAACTACGTACCTTCCCATATAATATGTGTAGTAAAGCTTAAAACTTTATTTCGTTCAGTTAAAAAATAAAGGACTCCAAGGTATACTCAGAGATAAAGGTTGCAAATTAATGGAATACAAAATTTCGTAACAAAAATACAAACCAAAACCTAAAAAATATCGGCTTGTTCGTTTGGGTTTTCGGAACCTGGTTTCGAAAACTCACCCTTGTTCAGTTTCCCCAATGGGTTTTCTGCCCTTTTTTCTTTTGAAGGGTTTTGAGAACCGGTTCTCAAAAACCCTTCCAAACAAGGTGAATCAGATGTTCATTGGTCCTCCAAAGACCTAGCTCTTTGAATCCCATTGCCAACAGGTGGCCCCGTCATTTGCATAGATCATGTTGTTTAATGCTTGGGAGTAATTAAGGATGCATGCTGGCCTAACGATTGGAGTGCATTGATCATCTTAGAAGAGCAAGTGCACCAACATTAGGCAAAATACGTACCTTCTCAAAAGGGTACAATTTCTAGTTTATCTTCCCATTTTTTGCTTCCCCCTCCACATTTTTTTCTCTCTATAAATTTAATATTATAAATTTAATGTTATTTCTATTGTGCAGTATGTGTGTGAGAAAAAGAGGGGAAGAGAGAGAGAGAATTAAATACTCAAAGTGTGAGAGAGAGAGAATTAAACACTCAAAGCTTGTGAATATTTCCTAGCCATACTTACCTAGCCTCAACCGCCAAAGGCATTTGCCTTGTCTGATGCATGCCACATATTGTGGTTTGGGGAGGTAAAATAGCCAAATGGAGTGGATAGAGAGTCTTGTGCACTTGCTCTTAAGTGCGGCCTCCATTGCTACATGACTTTTTGAGTCTGAGTGTAGTTTTTTTTTTTGTCTTCTGTACTTTTTTCTCCTTTCAGCATTTCGCTGAAATTTTTCTCTTTCCCTTCCTATACTTCGCTTTGTGCTCTGTATTTGGTTTTTTTTCGATGTACCATTTGTCGGATTTTTATAAAATCTTGTTGCCAATAAAAAAATAAAAAAATAAAAAAGTGGCCCTTTCAGTTCTGTCCACTTCACCGTTGCACACTTGCACCATTGACATGGGTTTGTTTTTTTATTTTTTATATATCTACAGGATAAGGGTCTTGAAGAGAGAAATAAGCAGCTCAGAGCTAAGGTACTTGCCTAATAGTAAACCGGATAATTGTTTTGGTCTTTACTTAATTTTTTTTTTGTATTTGTTAATTTTTCGCTAATCTTTTGTGAATTATTGATCATCATTTTTGATAGTTTATTATTCATCTTCACAAGCTGAATCTAGAAAAAAAAAAAAAAAAGGAACATGAACCAACTTTTTTTTTGACAAAAACAAATAGTTCAAAAAGTCTGTTTATTTCAATTTTTTTTGTCTACGGTCAATTTTTTTAAGATTTTGATCATATTTTTTTACTTTTAGATTCAGACAAACCAATAATCCCAACAATCCAAAAAAATATTGACACAAAACTCACAAACGAAAAAAAAAACGACTAAAGACAAAAATGATATTACAAAATTACTAAGCCAAAACAATATGGATCTCATTCATGATGTGATAGTCTATGTTTCTGAAATTGGAAATTACAGCTTGCCGAAGAAGAACATGTTCGAGCTATTCAAGGTGTATGGAGAGCTAGTCTAGCAGTAGGCGACACTGGGATTCAGGTGCAACCTGTACCAAACATGAATTTTGGGTATATATAAATATTCTTCACTTCATTTTCTTTTTTAGATAATTTAATTAATCTGATTTAGAGTGGAATCTCCAAATGGTTCACGAATTTTAGTTGATCAACTATTGTAACAAGAATACGTACTGAAAATAAAATTGAGAAAGTGCACTCTAGAGTTCAACATTTACACATGCACCCTTTCTGGCTTGGCTTTTGGTATCTTTTTGTAAATCTTCTCTCTTTATCAATATATTTTCTCTTTGCTGATAAAAAAAAAATTAATTTACACATGCACGAGAACACCAAAAAGGAAACGAAAATGCTAAGTATTCCGAAAAATTACCTCGGAAATTATCCAGTGGAATTAGTGGTTCAGATAAATATCCAAGTGAATCTGAACCACTAAGTTCACTTTCGGTGAAATTTTCAGGGTAACTTTATTGGGTACCTAACATTGCTGAAAAGGAAACAGAATTAAAAAAGATTCACTTTTGGAGACTTTTGGCAAAGAACTTCTAATGCATAAATTAGACTCAGTTTGAACTGATTTTTTTTGTTTTTAGTTTATTTCTTTTAATTGTTGGCGATTTTTTCCCCTTAATTTTTGGCGAAAATATTTGACTTTCCGAATTCATCTCGATGAAAGAAATAAAAAGTAAAACTATGGATGAAAAAAGTTCAGAAAAGATAAAAAAAAAAAAAATTAAGCTTAAAATGTCTATTTTAACTTATTTTTGTTTTTAGCGATTTTTTTTATGTTCCGGTTATATTCTATTTGTTTTCAATTTTCCACTTCAGGATGAATGGACATTTTTTAAAAAAATTGACCAGAATAAACAAAAAGTTCAAGAAATACAAAAAATAATTTAACTTAAATTAAGCCAGCCAAATCTATTCTTAATTGGAATGCTTTAACATTGAACAGGGGTGGAATTGTCCTGCCAGAAGAAGCAACGACCCTGCCTGACTACAACTGTGACATTCCTCATGGATGGCTTCTTTGAAAGGTGGGGGAAAAGGAAGAAAAGTTACAAAATGGTTTTGTGTGTTTAATTAGTAACCAGCAAGAAGGAAAATAAATAAAAATACTGTGTTTAATTGCATGGCTTGTAGTAGAATGAATCTCAGACTTCGCTGTGTTTGCATGGAAATGTTAAACATTTGATGAGAAAAAATGTACTATCAGTATCTCTCAGTGTGCTTACTAAAGAGGAACATGTTCTCCCAATTTATTTTTGGTCGGACACAAGGGTTGGAAACAAATTGTCTAATGTTCTTGGGGAAACACAGGTCCGGTGTTGGTGTTGCGCAGGGAGTCCGCAACAAGCGTGTTGTGCAATCCGAGCTATCCGCTCGGTAATCCAATGGTCTAGATCTCATCTTGATTGTGCAACATCCGACCGTTTCTTGCCAGATGAAATTTGGCCATTGGATTGCTGTGCAGACAGCTCGGATTGCATAACACCAACACCGAACCCGGGAAACACTGAAGAGAGCTATTTCTACTGGTCGAATGGTTCTTATAATTACATATCTTTTTTTTTTTTTTCAAGGGAGATGATTCGTAGCTCTACGCGTTATCTCACAAGTGTAACTCACAAAAGTAAAATATTCTCTCATTAGTGGAATTTCAGACTGTCTGAGAGAGTTACCGGAGAGGAGCTCAATCCATTTTCGAGAATGGTCTTGACCTTATATGAGCAGTGATCTACTATATTCATTACCAAGGGCAGAAGCATCGTGATACTAGAGAGGTCACTTGACCCCACTCACTTTCATTGCTCGCTAGGATATTTTTTAATTCACCCAAAAATTTTGTTATTAATTTTGACCCCTCAAAAATTCTGACTTTGCCATTGTTTATTACCAGACGGATAGTTTCATAGAAGGTACTATTCATAATGATACTTACGTTTAGTTGCCGGCTTTTGTGAGTCTTGAACTGAAAAAGCAAAAGCGGTTGCTTAGATAGATTCTCAAGTAAGAAGATTTTCCTTTACTCCTTTCTCTGTTAAGCAGGTACAACCCTGAGATTTATAAGGCCCCAGTCAAGTTTTGAAATGAGACTTCTTAATTTTTCTATGTAAATTATTTTTTCGAGATGAAAAACTTAAATGGAAACTTAAATGGTCTTGTGGTACAATGACACATTGTTTGTAATAATGTGGAAACTGAAGGATATGGGTTCCAATCTCATCGCTGCCCTCTTTGTTTTGAAACAAATTTTTGTACAACCTCAAAAAATATTTGCGTAAAAATATAAGAGGAGGGGATTGAACACACGACCTCTTATATAGATGACACCATTCCTTCCACTACACCACGTAGAGCTATTTGTTAGATATTTGACATACTAAATATTTAATATATCCCCCTATTTTGGGATCCTAAAAATAGCCCACTTTTGGTGGGGCCCAGACCCGGGCCTTCCCAGCCGGCCCTGCTGTTAAGAATGGAAAAAAGAAGGGTCCAAAGCCGCTACCATAACTGCAATTAAAGTGGTCCATCTAATGTGAGAAATTCTTTTGAAAAAACAGTTACAGTAAAGATCATCCAAGTTAGTATTAAAATAAGGGTTTTGCTAACGTATGTTAAGCACACAAATAAACAAAAAAAATACACACTCCAAAACATATTTTATATTTTTCAATACACTTTCACATATTCTTATACATTTTTCAAACATTTCAATATATTTTTTCAATCTTAACGTGTGCCTATTGGGCACACGGGCACACGTTAGCATTTTCCTTAAAATAAAAACAAATTACGAGCAATACAAAAGCAAAACACATCTAAAACAATTAAACAAACAAAATACAAGAAAAAGCCACATGAAATCAGTTCCGGTGTTGGACCCATCAATCCACTCGAGAAGATAGATGGAAAAAATCATGGTCTGTACTATGCACCATGCATGCCCGTTCCCACCGCAGGCCTGAAGATCGCCGGATTCACTGCTGTCGCCATAATTGGCAAGTACTGTTTATCTAAAGATTGAAGAGGCTCAAAAAATTAGATAAATTGTTATTGAGTGATAAACACACCCTTGGCTAACGATCATTAACTCCTTTCAATCTGGTATTAAGCTTGACAACAATATACAGTTCGCATACATTTTATATAGTCCAACCACACTGTTTATATAGACCCACAGAGTTATGCAATTTCATAAACCAACCACACTTTACATAGGTCAACCTCAAAGTTCACATAGTCCCACACACTAAAATACACAGTTCACATAGTCTTATCATACAGAGTTCACATAAGAATATGCAGTTCATACACAAAGCCAACCACACAGTTTACGTAACCCCACCACACACTAGAATTATGCAGTTCATGTCGACAATTCACATAGCCTTGACATACAGAATTTAACAATTCACGTCGTTCATACAATTCACATACTTCATATACTCATATAGTAGTTCACATAGTATTCACACTAAAAGTTTAATTTTTTAATTTGCATAATTGCATAATAAATATAGATCTCATTTGATGGATCTTTTTTAGTAGATTCAAAACATATAAATTTTACTAAAAACGATCATATACACTAAAAGTATGACATTTTAAAAAATGGCAAAATAGTAAATATGCATGAAACACGTTGCCTATCCAGGTTCGGAAATAATATTTAGGGTTGGGATGAAATCGAAGCTAAAAAGTAGGAACGGCGGACTGGCCTCTAATTCTTTATTACATCAAACTGAAAATAAAGTCTACAACCAAAGTGTACAATCACTAAAAGTCCAACCCAACTAATAGCCTCATTAAGGGGAATAACATCCATTCACGGGTGGGGGATATTCGAACTCCTGACCTCCTAATGAGATGTAAAAGTTCAGACCAACTAAGCTAGCCCCGGTTAGTTACATTATTTACTTAGTTATTTGTGTATTGCCATTTCAAAAATGCTACACCCACAAACCATCTGTGCACAGATCCGCATATGGGACCCACTATTGGGTCACAAATAAATGATTCAAGCCGTTCATTAATTTTAAAATAATTGTTCGAGTTTTCTTGAAAAAACTCATCTCAATTGGATAACTATAAGTGTTTTGATCTAATCCTCCAATTTTCATTCACAATACAGGATCCTAAACTTGAATGAATTTTTAAGAGAAATTGAAGGATTGGATCAAGCACTTTTTTTTTTTTGAAAATGTCGATGTATATCATAACAACGCCATCAGGCAACGATTACATCAAAAGACAGGAATGAAAACCAAAACTACTAACATATGAATCGAGCATGGTATGGAAGCCACAACTCCTCAGACACACCTGCCTAAGCAAACCTATCACCTACGGAACAGGGATGATGAATCCTATCATAGTTAGCAGAAGAGAACCCAGAAGGGTACCCGACTCAAACCATAACACAATAAAGCGCATATGTAATCAAAAGGAACCAACAACCAGAAACCAAAAAACTAAAAAAACAACTAAACCGGACTCAGAGACTGGCACCATCGAGTCAACTCACTGAGTCACCCTGCTAAGTTGGAACAATAGCACCGAGTCGGACCGAGTACCAGAGCAGCCGCTTCTCCGGTGGTGAGAACCAAGTTTCAGGTCCAGCAACCTGCGGATCTGAAACCTTATTGCATTGAAGGGGGCCAAAACCACCCTAGATCAACCCAATGTCAGATCTCTTCCAAGACCCGTACGGCAGAGAGACGGTGGAGGTAGATGATGGCGGCGGTAGAAGATGGTGGCTGTAGATAAGTGGCGGTAGAAGGTGGAGAGGGGCTGGAAGGGAGGCGGCGAGAAGGGTGATGGTGGTGGACCGGCAAGGGGTTGATAAGGGGTGGTCGGCTAAGGGTGGGGACTGGCGAGGGTGGGGCAGGCGGCAGCCCCACCCCAGAAACGGACAGAAAAAAGGAGAGGAGGGGAGGTAGGGAGATGGACGGAAAAGATGGAGGAAGGCCGGAAAAGGGGAAGAGCCGGCAAAAGGAGGGAAGAACCCTAAATGGATCTAATTTTTAGAGAGAGAAAGTCTCTTTCAAGGCAATATTAGGGCTTTCTCTTTCTTCCCTTGATGTTAAGGTGATCAAACACTTATAGTTATTAGATTGAGGTGAATTAATTTTTGCAAGGACATCCAAAAAATTATTCTAAAATTAATGAATCGCTTAGATCTTTGTGTGGGACCCAAAAGTTGGTCTCATATATCGATCTGTGCATGTAGCAGGGCTCTTGTCATTTAACCCATTCTCAACAAGTATTCAGTTCACATCCTACATTATTTCCAACTTTTCGAACTCTCTCTATCTTATCTTTTCTCATTTGCATGTCTTTATAGCAGCGGTGCCTCGGGTATCCAGCTAGAGGGGTGGGGGCTGCCCCCATCTCCACCTCCTACTCTACCTTTCCTCCTCCTCCTCCTTCTCTACCTCTTTTCTCCGTCCGTTTTGTGTCTAGTCTTCCCGATTGGTGGAGGCAGGTGTTTGGTTGAGCTCTAGTGAAGGCAGTTTCCAGCAACAATGACAGTCGACAATGAAGGGCTTGTTTTGAGCCGCCTCTCCTCATTGTCTCGTACAGATCTGGCGAGCTGTACCTGAATAGAAGTTGTGAAGATAATAAAGTCGGTTGATAGGTAGAAGATGTTAGTTTATTTGACAGTTTTTTGTTGTAGTTATTTTTCTTTCTCGGCTAGGTTTCCCCTAGTTCGGCGCTTTGGTCCCAGTCCGGCTTCTCCAGATCTAGTGGGTTGTGGTGGTGGTATAGTAATTTGTTTGGTTTTTGTTTTTTTGTTCAGTCCTTGGAGTGGAACCGGATATAGTAGTGGTTGACTTTTTCTGGTATGCTGCCTTATTCGTACTACTCGAGGATAGTAATGTCCGGTTTCTGGCAACATGCCTTTAATAGGGATATTCTCTGGCGTGTAGGCATGTCGCTTTTGTCATTGTCGAATGTCGAGTATGGGTTAGTTTGTTTACCCAATATTGTATTACGGAGTTATATTTGTTGGGTGTTTTGCTCTCCTGCGTCTTGTGTGTTTCTGTATCTTTGTAATTTGATCATCGTAGATCTTATTTATAATGACAACGACAACGATTTCTTAAAAAAAAAGTATTCCGTTCTAAGAGATAGAAAAAAAAATTACTCATTTTATTTTCTAAAGAAACATATACATAAGTCATTAATTAAAAGAGTCAACTGCTATGATTGAACATCCTTATCAGACTCAGTAAAATTGGATAAAATTTAACCTTAAAAATATATTTTATACCTTAACAAGTCACCTTTTAAAAAATTCACACAATCAAATTCTCTATTTTAATTTTACTATATTAAATTATTCTTTCTTTCTCCTTCTACTTTTCTATTCAAATATCTTTCTAAATTTTTTTATTCTTATATTTTACTACTTTCAATCAAATAAACAAAAAAATTAGTACTGTATAGATGTTTTTTTTTATTAACAAATATATCACCCATGCGATAAAAACAAGTTAGGATACCAATATATTTTTCACAGATATTAGTGATATATTTTTACGGATATTAATATATTTTTCTCGGATATCGATACACTTTCTACACTTTATCATCCACAATAAAGACAAAGGTTAACATTTTTCTAAAAGAAAATTGGTATTGACACTCCTCAAGTTATCAGTCGCGCTCAAGTGCCATTAACAATTTTTCGAGCGCCAGTATCAAAATACTAATAACAAAATGAATACTCCTTGGGACATCCCCGCGAATTAGACAGCAAAAATAATGGTGAAATACGAGACATACCATAAGGACTGGTGTGCTAATGCATACGATAACTTCCCCATTTCCTATTTGTCAGCTTCATGCCTCCATCCCCATACGTTCAAGATTTCCTGCTCTCTCTCTTTATATCCGCTTCTCTTTCTTCTTCATCATCTTGTACTGACAAGAGACACCACAACAGAAATTCTTAATTTTTTTTTCTTTAATTGCTTCCGTAAATTTTTTGTAGCTCTCTCTCTCTCTCTCTCAACCCTCTTTTTCTTTCTCTCTCATCAAACTATGGCGGACAATGAAAGACTCGCATCAGGTTCGGCATTTTTCTTCCCATTCCTTCAACTTTTATGCTGAAATTATAAATGCTGGATATATAATCTTGGATTTGGTCAGAAATCCCATCTGTTAACTTTTCATGATTCCGGTGTAATCTGAGTCGGTTTTTATTCTCTGTGTACATTGAATTGTTTTAAGATGCGCAATCTTTGGTTTCCAATCAAGGTAATGTCATTTCTTTTGGCGGTGGATTTTTCATGCCAATTTGTTTTCTTTCATCGGGATCTCCGGAAATTGATGTTTTGACTTTTTCGGCGTTAGAAATTTTGCGGTTATAGTTTAATCTTTTGCATAATTGACTTTAATGGTTACTGGTTACATTTTTAACAGAATGTGATTCGGAATCTGATTATTGTAGAGAATAAGACCGAAACGTTTCTTGGATGGGTTCGTTGCATTGTACTAGTCTTTTTAGGGCACACATGTTGTGAGCCGCCTCTACAAGATATCACAATTGTGAAGGGCAGTTTGGGGAACCGTAAAATGGGTCCAATTTTTTTTTTTTGATCCGAAATGGTCCAATCCGAGTGCAAATTTATTTACCCTCACCTAATGAATGAAGGTGAACAAAACGCTCACCTGATTGGTTGAAATAGTGTAGGTCCACAAGATTGGTTGAAATGGTGTGGGGTCTACACCAATCAATCACGGTGAGGTTTTTGTTCACCCTTCATTAGGTGAGGGTGAACAAATTAAGGGTGAACAAATTTGCACTTGGTCCACTTGGGTTCAGTACCTAATCCAATAAGGTCCCAATCCATAGAATGTACTGCTTATAGGTAAAAGAAAAAAAAAATTCCATAGGCCTAGTTTGATGTTTGTAGAGAGCTCCAAATCAAATTTTTTTTTAGTCTCTATTTTCAATGGTTGTTATTACTCGATTAATTGTGTGCACTCTTATTGATGCATTTTCCTATGTGGGTCATCATTAAATTTTGTCTTGAAGTGCAGATGGAAGTTCACTTGTTGTTTGCTTTGGGGAGATGTTGATTGACTTTGTGCCAACAGTCGGTGGAGTTTCACTTGCGGAAGCGCCTGCCTTCAAAAAAGCTCCTGGTGGTGCTCCTGCTAATGTTGCTGTTGGCATAGCAAGATTAGGAGGTTCTTCTGCTTTTATTGGAAAGGTGCACGAACGCCTTGTTTTCTTCATCTTCCTTGAGCTACTCATCGTAAAATTCCCTTTTTGATGGCCACTTGTAATTCCATCCATTGAGCCCAATTTCAGTCAGATCCGTGTGTCCTGGCATCATGCTTTCTGGGTGGTTCTGTTCTTGAATGTTGACAAATTTTGTGATGTTAAGGACTTATTGTAGACGTGAACATCTGTTTGGACATAAACACATCAAGAAAGTATTTAGGCATTTTGCTACAATATCTGTGGTTGGGCCTTCTCATAACTAGTTTATTTTAACACCTTTGATGAGTATGGCTTAATGTTACATTTCCTTTACTTGTCTTGTGTGATTGTGATCATGTTGTGTATGTTGCAGCCGAAGCCTTGTAGCCTTTGTTTTTATTGGCTACTAGATTGAATGGGATTTGCTCTGAAATCTTTGTAATTTGTATTAGGTAGGTGAGGACGAATTTGGATACATGTTGGCTGATATTCTGAAACAAAACAATGTCGACAATTCTGGAGTACGGTTTGACCCTAGTGCAAGGACTGCTCTAGCATTTGTTACACTTAGGGCTGATGGTGAGCGTGAATTTGTGTTTTTCCGTCATCCTAGCGCTGACATGCTTCTGCGTGAAGCAGAGCTTGATCGAAACCTTATTACGCAGGTCAGGTCCCCTTGTCGATGTATATAGCACGCGATTTACTGTTTCTGTCAGAAATGCTGACTTGGTCATTTTATATTTCGATCCAGGCAAGGATTTTCCACTATGGTTCAATTAGTTTGATTGAAGAACCGTGTAGGTCAACTCATATTGCTGCGATGGCAGCTGCCAAAGATTCTGGTTGCATCCTTTCTTATGATCCGAATTTGAGATTGCCGTTGTGGCCCTCAGCAGATGCTGCTAGGGAGGGCATAATGAGCATATGGGACCAAGCAGATGTCATTAAGGTAGGATTTTTTAAATTGTGAAATTTGTCTGTGAGGTTTTAAGTATATCTTCTTTTTTTTGCTCTGCTAACAGTTAGTAGAATGTCCATTGTTGGGTGTTTGAATAAGAATGAAACTGCTGCTTTCTTTGGACTCGCAGATAAGTGAGGACGAAATAACCTTCCTGACTGGGGGTGATGATCCTTATGACGATAATGTGGTGATGGGGAAGCTTTTTCATCCCAACCTTAAGCTTTTGCTGGTAACTGAAGGGTCAGATGGTTGCAGATACTACACTAAGGTATGTTTTTCTGTTCACTGCTTTGGTTTCAAGCTTCCCATTTTAAACACTGCTTGAACTTGGGTTGCTTCTTCTTTTTCCTTCCCCGGTAACATGCCATTTATGTGCACAGCACGACTGTCTTGAGTAAGCAATAAAATGAACCTAAACAGACTGGTTTTCTTCGTAAATACTGCCATTGATTTTCATAAGCAATCACAGGGCACACCGAACATTCTGATCTGCAATATAATTTGAACCAAGGTCCCTAAAGTTCGTTAAATTGATGGAAGATGCATGTTGATCAATTGCTTTACAGAATACTAACTGTCTTTTGTCAGTTTACCTAATTACAAACCGATTATTTCGATGGATTTGGGTGTATACATTTACCCTTTGTGAACATACTGTGCAGCAATTTAAGGGTAAAGTTCCCGGTGTTAAAGTTAAAGCCATCGACACTACTGGTGCTGGCGATGCATTTGTTGGTGGGATACTGAACAGTTTAGCTTCCGATTTTTATCTTCATGAGGTGAGTGGTTCTTGCAGAACTTGCAGGATCCTGTGGGTATTTGTTGTTTTAGCGATCTCTTCCTCCCAATGTTTTTTCTTTTGATGATATTACAACATTCCACTGGCATTTGCATTGCATGCCTTGGCATCATGCCATCTTTGGTATAATGTTTTTTTTTGTTTAATTTTTCAATTGGTTTTGCCTAGGAACAGTGTCTTGCAGATACTTTTAGCTCGGAGCATTTTGGGAAGTTCATTCGATGGCTCTAAAATGTTCCCAAAGTTTATGACTTTTATAGTATCTGGCAGTTCATGAGATGAGCTTTAACATCATACTGCTAAGAAAGCCTAAGAACATCAATAATTTCATTTGTAAAGTCAATAATTTCATTTTTACGTCAATAATTTCATACTCAATGAAATTTTTTAAGAACATCACAAGTACTACTTCCACAGGTAACTTGGCCTTTATGGGTGCTTCTACTTCCCTTTTGACATACTGATACTGCCTCATGCTATACTTTGTGCATATCACTTTGTAAAGTTCTGAGCTATGGCAGCTCTTGCTCTTCTCCATTAAAGTTGACTTTCCCATCAAGCCTTGTGCTTTTTCAGAAATTTGAAAAGAATAAATACGTAAATAAAACTTCAATGATATTAGTTCTGTTAATTTTTGCTTAGGTCCTTTCTCCTATATAGAAGACAGTATAACCGAGTAAGTTCTTGCCCAGGAGAGTTGCATGCTCAGTGGTGCACCTCCTAGTATTGCGATGAACTCGTAGAACCCTGTGGAAATCTTTATTTCACCACTCACTTGAGTCAATCTAAAAGTGCTCTCATTGCAACTTTCTTTTCCAAGCTAACCAAAATAGTGCATGTGATGGTTCCAAACTTCCAACCAATTCATCTTCACTTCACCCAAGCCATGATATTTTTGAATTGTAAATCTTGTTCTCGACTTGTTGGCAGGATGAGAAACGGTTAAGAGAAGCTCTTCTGTTTGCAAATGCATGTGGTGCCCTCACGGTAACAGAAAAAGGAGCAATTCCGGCCTTACCCACGAAGGAGGCAGTCCTCCAAATATTAGCAGGAGTCCCTGCATGAAAGACCACCAGAAATTAACATTTTCTACGCTTGTGTCTTGAATCTGTCTCTGTTATGCAAATGCACTTCGGGCTCCCCCTGCTGGGGTAGTAATAATGAGCTCTATTTTTCTTTTCCTCTTTGATGTATACCATGTTCCGCTTTGTTTGTCAATAAAATGTGTCACAAGTCCCATTAGTTCTAGCATGTCTTTTGGCACGTAACATCTACATGGTTTGTTGTGTTTAACGCGGTGTTGCATCAGTAACTGGAGATACTACATATAACACAGGCATTGTAATCTGTATATCTGCATATCAAGCTTTTATCGATATATGAATGAGATGATATTTTACAGGATCCCATAAAAATAATATTTTAAATAAATTGAGCTGCTCTGTTCATTATTGTTTGGTGTACCTGTTAGTAAATTTGGGTCGGTTGGACCGGACCCTACCCACACGGATCGTTCACATGGGTTAAGTGATAGGGTTGGTAGAAGGATGATAAGAGATGGACTCTTATCTCTATCTGTTAGGAGAGTTTAAAGAGCGTTTAAACTCTCGGACTTTGTCTATAAATATAAGTCCTGCAGATATTGGAGGAGATACACACTTGAAACAATTAGAGTTTCATATATTTCCTTCTCCCCAAAATATTTCTCCCATCAATATCTTCTCTCTCTAGGGTTTCCATCTATGAACTCTAGGATTTGCGGTGTGGATATTAAGAGTAGGTTCTGGTAGTCTTCTCTACCCGACGAGGATAGAAGACGGTGTACAGGTTATTGTTCGTGGTTGCGGTTTGTGCTTGTAGAGCAGGTCTCGGTTCGTTGATCTCCGAAAGCTTGAAGTATTCCGTTGCGCTTCATCATGTAAGTCTTGTATGATTTACGCGCTTTCGATAGAGTTAACAGTACCCATTGTTGGGCTCCTCTTTGATACATCACCAAACTTTAAAGTTATGCCCAACCGCTACACTTTATCACCAATCTTTTACACTGCATCATTAAACTTTATAAGACATCACCAAATTTAAAGTTCATGTCCAACCTCTGCACTCCATTACCAATCTTTACACTGCATCATCAAACTTTACACAATATCACCAATCATTACACCACCATGGAGGTCTCTACATTGAATCACTAAACTTTACACGGCACCACCAAACGTTAGAATTCACCACGAAGATCACTACACTAAATCACCAAAGCTTACGTCACATCATCAATCTTGGAATTGTGGCTTAGACTTCCGGGTAAAGTCTAAAGTTTGGTGACACAGTGAAAAATTAGGGATGAAATGTAGATGTTGGCGGTAAATTATAAAGTGTAGTGATGGACTATAATCTTTGGTTCTAAAATAGAACCAATCACTATACACGCAGTACCAAAATTTGACGAAAAAGCATTGGGTGTCAAACTATGACAACGGGTATAGTTTGTTTTTTTTTGCTAAGTTAAATGATGGAAATCTCTTGAACTTGACCATAAAGGTTTCCATCCACTGTGAAATGTCCGATTTGAGTTATAACTATTACTGAGTCCATCACCACAACTCCACCAAAGTGCTAGAGCGGACCAAAAGCCCTCAACACAGCATCTGGTTCACAATGGCTATAGCTATTTTACATTGGACTTGCTCTAATTGGCCGAAAGGTTGAACCACAAACGATGCACTGTTCGGTCCAATCCCCATAATTTTACTGTTCGACAACCAAAAATGAACCAGATTCATTGGAGATAAAATCACCTCCTCGCCTCATTTGATAAAATGAACCTCATTTTATCACCTCAACCTCATTTAATCAAATGGAAAACTCACCCGTAATCCTATTGTACAAACCAATTTAGGGGTGTTTGGGAGCCCCTTTTTAACTTCTCATTTTTACATTTTTGAGTTTTGGATGTTTGGGAGACTTGGACCAAAATGACTTTTTAAAAAATGAGTTTTCCATCTTAGGCTTTAGAGAGGAGAAGTGAAAAAGAGGTGTAGATGAGCTTTTTGACTTCTCATTTTCTATTTTTCTCATTTCCATTAACAAAAAGACCAACAAAATGTATTATGTACATATCTCCCAAACACTACTCCTGGTGCAAAATGTATTCTGCACATTCCTTCCAAATTCAAAATACATTCTGACCATAATCCAAAAAACCAAAAAATTGAAAATGAAAAGCCGATAATGAGGCTCCCAAACACCCTCTTAATGGGGGAATGTAGAACTAGAAGCATTAGAGCAAGTCCAAAGCTAAATCTAAAATGGCAATAGCCAATGCTATAATCTGGCTCCAAAAAGTGTTTTGTTGTCAAATTTTGGCACTACGTCTCCAATAATGTTTCTATTATAGAACCAAAACATTTTCAAATATTAGCTAACTCTCCCTCCACCTTATTTTCCAAATATTAGGGCTTTCAAAATGGCTCTTTGGCGAGGTTCCTAAAATTTAGCTAGCTATTTGATCAATTGTGGTCTTCATTGGGTTCCCAATACAAGTTCCCAATGGTGGCTCATAAGCATGACTCATAACCCATTAGCTAAATTTAGGTAGTCTTGTAGCTAGCTTCGAGTGAGACCCAAACCCTTTTAATATTTTACTATTAATATGGAATTTTTAAAAGATAGTAAATGATTTCGACTTATCAATTTATAAGTCCCATACTTTTTTGAGTTTTTTTCACAAAATAGAGAATGTTCCTACTATAAGAACAATTGGATTAGGTAAAATTTACGCCTCTTTGATTAGGAGTAAATATCTGTTGCAGAAAAATTACTAATTACTAGTACTACGTCTTTGATTAGGTTTCAACAGTTATACCGAAAAATTAATTACCAGTTAGATTGGTGATGGGACAATGACATAGCCATTGTTCCATGTATGGAAGCAATTGTAAGAACCAAGCCATTTAAAACCAATTTTGCTTCATTGCTGGAGCTCTAAGTTCTATTTTTTGGTTCCAAATTATGGCTATAACAACAATTTTGGCTACCAGGACTTCTCTAGCAACGTAAATTTGACCAATGGCGGGCTATAGCAACCGGGGCGTTCTCAATTCCCTATATAGAAGTATATTTTCTATATTTTTAATAAATATTTAATTTTTTTATAAGATCTCGAAAAATAAATAAAAAAAATTAAGAATAATTTTCATTTTCACTAAATTATAGTGAATGATAATGTATGACAATAACATTGTGTTAGTTAAATAAAATATTAGTTTTTTAATTTATGAAAGCCATTCCATAACAGTGGATCGAAGACTGGGACTGGAAAATTGAATCAGCTGCTGCCAATCACATCCCACGGTTCATTACTGTGTCTTTCTAATTCTGTAAATCTAAACCCAAGCAACTGTTTTTGATCTTCAAAACCCAGGCAACTGGAGCGACCTAAACATACAAAGTTTTACCGCCGGAAATGGTTAAAACCCCGCGAGCAGCGTCTGATCACCGGTGAGATCAGAAGCGCCGACTGGTTCTTCGGCAGTCGAGACAATGTCGATTAACACGACCACCAACTCTTCGTTGCTTCCTGAGATCGGACCCGATGGCCTTCCTAGGGAAGCCCCTGTCATCGCCTACACCGAAAAGGTCTCTCTCTCTCTCTGTGTAGGATCTCTAAATATGTATGTACACATATATGTCTATTCAATGATGTCAAAGGTGTATGCATATATATGGTTTGAAGTTTGAACTCATTGCTTTGTGATTTTTCCTTCTTTTTTCAGATAATTGCGCAAGAGCAGCTTCAATTGAGGAAGTACGTTTCAATTCTGCTTCTCCATTGTATTGGATCTCTTAATTTTTTCCTTTCTTTATTTGTTACACAAGTAGTTCTGAGTTGAATTTGGCTTTTCATGACATTCTACATTAGTTCTGAATGGATTATTGGTTCCACGCCCCTGGGCTTCTGTTTACAAATTATGTGTATATTGTTATATAAACCTCTCCACTCTTGACTGTATTGTGCAAATTGCTCCATGTAGCGTTTGCGACGTACTACTTGTTCTGCTTACGGAGTTAGTTAACATTATAAGGTCGCATCATGAAAGTGCTTGTGCAAGTGTCGGAGGAGAATGTAAGTGACCGTTAGACAGCTAGTGGGGGTAGCTGAAAAGAGTATGCGTGACTCTTATTATGATCGCATTAATTGGTTTTCTCTATTTGCAAAAACCTGGTGAGTTAAACTGTCTGCATGGGAGAAGGAATTTGACATTTGGGCCAACAGATAAGAGTGATATCCATTCACTCATTAAGTCGAAATGTTTTCGGATTAAGTAGCCTTACAATAGAAGTTGTTGTGGGTGCTCAAGATTGAGTAGGCTGAAGACGAGAGTGGTCACTAAAATGGCATTAGGTTAGTGAAGATGAGCTAGACGAAAGCATAATGGCCTTAGAGACAAAGAGTGTATGTGTTAGAGAAAGAACCTAGCGTATATGCGGGCATATTGACTTAATGAACGTGGAGTCCCTTATAGGGGGTCGGTTACAGCCGCCACCTCACCTGATTACATGCACAAGTGAAGGCAAAGGGATAGATGTGCATCTTTCTCATTGGCCCGACAATGAGACGTTAGCCACTACTTTTAGTCTAGTGAAGTAAAAATCCTCAAATGACACTACTACTGCAATTGTGGTAGGATGTGTTTGTCACATTGGGAGGTGCAAAGCATGCCGGATGTCTTTGCGAAGAGATGAGATAATCTTCGTGTGGAGAATGTGATGATGGTCGCTGAGCAGGATTTGGAGGCATCTGCAGTCTGCACTCTCTATATGGAAAATGCCTTTTTCTTCTCTGCTGGTTGTGGAGACCCTCTATTTATAGAGGTCCATTAAGGCCAGCTCATATTGTGAACTAGGGTGAGTACAGAGGTATTTAGGTGGTTCCCTTTGCTTGGCTTGGCTGTACAGAGGCAATGAAAAGCACCGGAAGGGGCATCGAAAACCTTTCGTATTTATGGGTGCAGTGAACACGCAATATGCCTGTCACTGTCTGATAGTTGGGATTGTCTTCATGTGGAGCTGGTTAGCCTCAAAGCCTGTCGAGCTCTCAACTCTATCTTTTTTGCATGTACTCTTCTATTTGTCCTAGTGTACTTGTTTTCAATGGATATGGGTAGGATTACAGTAAAGGGAGATGTGTCTGACCAATTAAGAAGATCAGACAATTTGATTTTTTTATTTTTGATGTTGAAGAGGAAGAAGCTTACATTTGATAGTTTGGCTATTAGGAGAGAAAAGCAAAGAAATGATTAGTGAGAAACCAAACGATGAATGAAGATTTAAGTATTTTGAAACCAAGAGAGGAAGTATCATTGTTCCTGTGATTTCCTTAAATTATCTGCCTTTTTATTCTGTGATGTAGAAGCTTCGATGCTAAACAATTTACGGCCTTTCGTCTAATATTACTCATAGATACATTGAAGAGAATTATTCCAAAATCCGTGATGTTGAACGAGAGCTGGAGAATCTTACATTAGAGATGAAACTCACTGCTGGACCAAAAAAAGCAGGTTGGATCACTTATCTTGATTAGTTCCCTAACTAGAAATTTGTGAACTCTTTATCTCTGTGTCTCACACATGCACGCGCGCTTGCTCACTCAAGCACAAACACACATCAAAATGTAGAGTTAATTGACCATTGTCGTTGTTCTCTTGTATGGCATCTATGAAAGCACTTGAACATATGAGAAAGAAAATTGAAATGTCAACAGAGAGAATTCGTGTTGCAAAGCTGAATGAAGAACAAGCACGAAAGGTTTGTCCCTCTTAATTAATTTTTTCTTCTTATTTCCTTGACTCCTTTGCAATCACTCCGTTGAATTCTCCTATCATCCTCATATATGAATAATCCGAACATTTATCTTCTTTGTCCTTTATTTGCTGCTTCTTGGAAACTTTTTTCTGATGTGGATGCCATATGAAAACATGTGGAGGGCTCTTTGCCTGGAGGCTAAAACATATCTCAAAACTGTTGCGATTACTTGTTATTGGTAGTGTTATGTATCCATGGGGAAAATGTGGCCTAGACGTATGAGTTAGACACACCTACAACAGTGTGCAAAGGAAAATTGCTTATTTTACCTTGCTTTTGGTCTATGTCGTCAGCAATACTCAGATTCCATTTATATATTTGGTGATTTTACGAGGGCTCCTTTAAATAAACTAGCATTGCTGTCATTTTCAGTGAAGGATGGCTGAAGCTAGTAGCATTTGCAGTGCTTTGCTTCGAGCTCCATGCAAAATAAACGTAGGAAATTCGTGTCAAAGTTTTCAGCTGCCCGGAGTTTGTATGAAGATTTATTTTCCGATGACTCCCACAGCCACAAGGAGTAAAACATAAGCATGTGTTGGTGCCAAAAAAATCTCGTAAACTTACTACCTAATATTTCTTGAACTGTATGATTTTCTGATTAGTCAAGTCTCATGCCGCCTGGGTCTGAATCAATTTTGGGCTGAATGAGAAACTCTTATAAAAAGCATTTAGTTTAGTAATTTATGAAAGAAAATTTCATGCCCCTATTGAGTAACTATTAATTACCCGTGCTTAAAGGCACAATGCTAGACGTATGGAACGCAACCTAACTATAATTTCCCATTCTGACGAATAAACTCTACTTATCCTCAAATAAATTTTACGAATGGACCTCATACATGGTCCATACTAATTTAAGCAAAAATGAATTTAAAACAAATAAAGAAACAGTTTCCAACAACCACTTAAACAAAACATGTCTAATTTATTCAGTGCATTTAATAAATTCTGCATGATGATAATAATGATAATACCTAAAATGACGAAAAAATGTACAATCAAGTCAGGTTATTTGCAAAAGTATGAGACTCAAAACACATGCCCATCTTGACTCAAGCTCTCACTTGGGACATGACCAAGCCAATTCAACTTAAATACACATCCTTAAATGACCCTTCGAAGTTGACAATTGACGTAATTGTTGTACTCTGTTGTGAGACCAGGATTGCATGGTTCTATTATTCCTCATGCGACAAAGTTGCTCATCCGTAAAAAGAATAGAAAAAGCAAAAAAAGTTCCACGGTTAGCCAGAAATCAAAGCAATCACACAAAAAATCTAATAGTGATAATCATAAGAAACAATTATCTATTTACATCATCCCACAACAGTAGTGCTAACATGCAGGATGGCTATGATGCACGGACACGGGGACACGGGAATTTAAAAAAAATGGGGATACAGACACGGCGGGGGACACGCCACGTGTATATTTATTTATTTATATTGTACTAAATATATTAGAAAATGCAAACAAAACATGACATCCATAAGTTCTTTAAACAAAACAAGACATCCATAAGTTCAAAACATGGTTCAAAGTTTTGAGTAATTGTAAATTTACCCCAGGAAAATTTTAAAAATTTCAAATTGGCTCTCGCCGTGTCCCCATCCATGTCCCACCCGTGTCCCCTACCCTCTCTCACGTGTTCCCTGCGAAAAAATTGGGACACGCCACGTGGCGTGTCCCCGTGTCCCATACGGCAATACGGCGCCTCCTAGAGGTGTCGGTGCTTCATAGTGGATGAGACCTAAAACATCAAATTCGAATGATAAAACCAAACCAAACCGAGGCTTATGTCCCGTCAATTGTGGTCGGCAACATGAATCTTTTTTTTTTTTTTCCATTGAGCTGAATACTGTTGATTGACTTAATATAACAATGAGGACTATAACATTATCATATGGGATCATCATACTGTAGCAAGGTCCCAAGAATTTGTGTATAATAGAATATGACCTACTCAACTTCCTAAAGAAAAAGATCAATCTATAAAGCTGCATGGTACTTAACCGAACTTTGTTTGACTTTGCAATGCTTGACTCCTGTATAATGACTTCCTATCTTCGAACAACAATTTGATTGTCATTTATTTCCAATAGAGCCCGAATTCACAAAAATAACTGAGAAGGAAAAGAAATGGAATTGTGGCATTTCCATGTGATAATTAGACAAAAATATATGATGCTTAGAAACATCATGGAAACAAATATCACAATTGCAATTAGTACATACAAAGTCAATTAATCTATCAACATTCATTTCATGTACTAATCCATAGATGATTACGTATCAAGGAGTAGGTGTATAGAGTGGGAAAGCATATCGTGTGCATAGAATTTCAGTTCCAAATAGAATGAAAGGAAAAAAAAATACTATAGGACATGTGAGTCTTAGCATGAACACAAAAGACATGTTTACATGTTCCTAAATATCATTTTCAAGAAAACAAAGATGCTACCTTCTTACTCACACTTTTGGCTAATTGTAACTCTATTCTATGTATAAGAGCTGTAAAAAACCTATAAAAAAATACGCAGAATCTGATGGAAGAAAGATACTAATCAAGATTAGCGGACACTGGACCCACTAGCCCAACAAATCCAATCTGGCATTTCGTCATTTCGATGTGGATTTACAGATGATCGTTGTAAAAAAATACCCAGAAATTGATGGAAGAAAACTAACCATCACAACCTCATACAAATATGCACATTTTCCTTCTTTTTTAATTGTAGTGTGTATAAACCAAATAAAAGAGGAGCCATAATTGGACAACTAACAAAATGAAAGGAAACATAAATTCTTAGGCAAACAAAAGAATTAACACCTCAAATAGCTTAGAAAGGGGAATAATCACCCTGAAATAGCTCTTTATTGAAGATCTTATGCAAAATCTGCAAAGTAAAAAACAAAACAAACACTATTTGTTCTGAAATAGCCTCTGCAAAAAAACTCCATTTAAATATGCCCGTTGCCTTCACTTTCAGATCTAGATCTCTATTTACCCCAAAATTGTATCATGGAAACCAAAAGAAACCCCCCAATCTATGGAGTCTTGGGTATAAAACTATAGTTTCTTACCTTCCACGTAGCTTTTCAATGCGGCCACTGACATTGAGACCTCCACGACTCCAATGGTTGGGTGGATTTCGTAGGTGTAGATCCAGGGAAGAGCAGAGAAGGGGAGAGGACAGAAGATGAAACAGAAGAGTGGGGGAGGAATAGATACTGGCATCTCCCAATTTTGGGATTAGTAATTCTTCAGATTTTTTGGGAATGATCTCATCCCCTAGTTTGACTTAATATCAATCGTGGCCGTAGGATAGAAATCCTCTCTTATGGCTTTTGAATTTTGAACGGGAGTGATAGGAACGCTTGGATCAATTGGAACATGAACTTAAAATTCAATCACGGCGCTCCAATGTGCGAGAACACTTGTGAGTGAGACATTTTGCAAAACCATTATGTAATGTAATATAGATATTAGCTCCTTTTTAAATTTTAAATATGTCTATTTTCACCATTTCGGAGGCAAGTCAGCTTGGTTTTCTGATTTGGGAATCGTAATGAACTGATCACCTTAGGAAAGATTTGAAAGAAAACAGATAGATGTTTCTTTGCATCTGTTTAGATTTGAAAAATGGTTTTAAGCTTCTTGATCTACATGAATTTTCCTTCTTCTAGTTAGTTTTTGCAACTATTATTTAGAATTATAGCTGCCATTCCGCATAGGGAATTTGTGTTGTCACTGCATGCTTTTCTTTCGTACCAATTTTCCTTCTTTTATCCAATCATTACTTGGCTGCTAATCCCAGGCTTGGGAGGTGGCATCAAAGGCTGTAAAGGATGAGGAAGCTATTAAAGAGAAGCTATGCAAAGACTTAAACAATCTGGTACATGTTTGTGTAGTGTGACACTTGAAGTGCCACTTTATAATCACTTTCTTACAGAAGTGGTCTTTTATAGGTTCAAGAAAGCAGCAACACTCAGTTTGCTAGACTGGAGGAGTTGAAAAGGCGATTAGAAGCTTTGAACCCGAGCAGATCATCCATTTCTGTCTCATATGTAAGTTCTTCCATTTGCTTTTGTATCCGTGTCAACAAGAAGATTATCTTTGTTTCGTCATCTCATCGTCAATAGTTCTAGGGCGTTCTGATATGATATTTTTGGCCTAAGGTATGTCCTTGTGATCCCCAAAACTGTATTCCACTTGGAAATGTTTGTGTGGGTATGGAGATGCTAACATTTAAGAAATAAACATGGTATTAGCAGTAGTCCTTCCTATTGATCTTATTGTTATCCCCTAGTTAATTTTTTTCTTGTTATATGGACAATTAAGCACACTTTGTCATCTTTAAGCCAGCCTGTCCTATGAAAACAAATTACACATACTGATGAATGTTGATATGAAAGAAAAGTTATCGATGCAATTTAGTTGTTTTATGAGGTTGGAAAAAATGATTAACTTGGAGGATGAAGTTTATTGTTGTTCTGTTGAGATAATGGGCAGGTTTTTTCCCCACTAAATTGATTTTATGTTTCCAAGTGAAGTATGAATCCAAGGGTTTGAAGCTTGCTGTTGTTTTCTCTGGCTGGTGAAGGTGATGATAAGAAGGTCTGAAACAAATATAATTGTGGAAGTGAAACAAGAGTATTATGACTTTTTTTGTGGGGTAATCATTAAAAGCACAAAAAAAATACAAAATTTAGGAATGCATTCCCTCTATTTTACAGGAAGCTAGAACTTAACGAGAAACTACAGAAAAAATGCTAGGAGTCTAGGACTAAGCTGCCAAGACTGGTATAGATCAGTAGCTAAGGGAGAAGGCTTAACATAGAGACATTGGGAGCCTTAATACTAATGTCGAACTTAATTTTCTGAATCACAGAAGGAGGGGGGCCTTGGATACCTTGGGACACACTATAGTTCCTTTCTTGCAAAATAACAGACGATGGCTTCCCAAGCTAGTTCCTTATAATGCTAGGGAAGCATTTGCCTTCAAACTTCCCCATAAGACAATTCACTTTTGCATTTCAGGATGAGGGGCTTTAGAGATGCCACCTGAGAAAGCAAGCTTGCTGCCACATCAGAATATTATTGACATGCTACATGCATTTGTAATCTCATCCGCAAAACATAAAGTGAAAAAAAAATCAAGCATTTCTATGATATTTTATGGATTCTGTATCCTTACCATAACAATAGTGAACTGGGCGCACACCCTGCCTCTGAACCGCCCTTGTTTGTTTAGGCTTGTTCCCCAAGTGTGTAATTTTAATTATTTACTTAATTTTGTGGTGGTTTTGTATGCTGATGTGATCAATAGCAAGACTGGTGTGACTGCAAGAGGGTGCTGGTTGTAGTTCTGCAGAAGGAAAAACAATAGATGGGGTTGATTTTGCTTAGTTTGCCTATTGAATGGTCTTTTATATAGTTCAAAATTCGAATGGATTTATGCCTTTTTAATTGTACATTCGTTACAATGTTCTATTTATGTTGGCCGGGCTTGATAATTTTTAGGTTTTAATTATGTCTAGATTTCTTAAAATAAAGTTCCTTGGGGTATGGTCCCTTTGGCCCCAAGTAACTTTCTTCAGGACTTAATTTCCTTTACACACACATAATGAATTTAGTAAACATCGATCCTTGGTTACGAGTACTTTTGGAGGAGTCATATTTTGGGTTCTGTGTTTCTTTGCTTCATCTCGGGGGTCAGCGTAAGGCTTGATTTTGTGCCCTATTACTTCTGGAATTCCAGCTTTTCGTTTATGTCATGCATATGTTAACATTGTCCACGATGTTGAGTCTTGCATATTTGTGAATTCAGAAATGCTAAAATTTGCCATTTTTAGGAGGGGAAACCAATGGGACCTACACAGAATAGCCTGGTTTCAGATGCTTCGTCTGTGCCTCCCACATTGGCACAGGATGGAGCAGAAAACATAGCCAATCACGGAAATGCTTCTGGTGCAAATGGCCACAATCAACAGCCTTCTTCTGAGGGGGAAGGAAGAGGGAAGAAGAAAATTATGATGCAGGGAAGAGGAAAGGGGATAGGAGCTGTTCCTAAGGGTAGAGGACCTCCAACTACGGGCTGGACTGGGGCGGGTTTTGATGTGGATGGGAGAACTTGAGAACACCATTTCAGAATCTATTCTCCATGCTAAGTTTATGGATGAAAGATTTAACAGCAGCTCGTCAACTAGGTACAATATCATTCCAATTTTTCTTCCATTAATGTATTATTTGATGTATCACCTTCTTTTGCATTCATGGAGTGTCGATACCAAGTGTTGCAATAAACTGTCTTGCCTAGTCATTTTGTATTTTCGCGTGTGGGACCATCCTTTCTTCTCTACTACTTAAAAACTCTGATTCTCGCCATCAATATTTCCAATCAATAGAGAGTTCAATTTCCGTCATGCGCTTTAGCGGAGAAATGCCTTGATAGATGAAACAGATCATAAAAACTCACACACCCTAAGAAAAAAGAAAAAGAAAAATATTGGAGAAAAGAAAATCGATGAATTCGCGACAACAAATGAGTACTATGCTGCACATGAATTTAGTTACATTGATTTAGAAGTTTGATTCCAAAGGCCCCAGCAATGATATTTTCTGGGTGGAGGTTCTTATCCTTGCTATCCATCACATTTGGGTATCTTTCATACAAGCTTCAGGTGAATTTGCAATCATGGCACTTTACAACTTGACTGGCTGGCTATATTATGACATCTTGTCTACATGTTCTTTTTTTGTTTTGTGGTTCTTTTTTGACCAACAAACTCTGTGTTCATGTCAGATGACAAGAAAACACAAATGGTAACTTCTGCTAGGCCATTATTACGTTTAACATTTTCCTTTCACTCAACCTTCAATGTTTTCAAATTGAATCCATTAAGTTGCTTCCAACTTCCAAGAACGAATTCAGACAATCTAAAGTAGTTAATAAGGTTAGCATTTAAATGATTAATAGTCACTAAGAATGACATTTCCAGAAGCCACTAGGTTTCCTGCTATCAGCAGGTCATGAGTTCCAGGAACCCCTCTTACGAAGGTGAAAGAAGTAGAGGGCTCAGGGTGGTGCAGCAGAGTGGGGTGGTCACAGAGTTTTGTTAACATAAACAGAGAATCGTTATAAATTAGAACAATGCGGAAGCCATGCATCACAAGCTCCGGAATCATTCCCAATTCAGATTAAAATGTTTATTATATGTCGCATAATTAGCCAGTATCACATCTTCTATTCTGGCACTGTGTTTGTTTCACCCATGTTTTTATACATCATATCGGTACCTGTTTTGTTTAGTCATCTCAGTGATGATTGTTGCACCTTTGTATCATTGCAATTTAGAACCGGGTATTCAAAATTTGAATGCTGATGGGCGTTTCTGAGTTTTTTTGTTTGCTTGGAATATTTCCTATTTGTTCATGGCCTTCAGTTTCTATTCATCCAGTGCCAGTTAGTGCATTCTGTAATGGGACGAAATTTACTGGCATGTTGAAAGGGAAATTAGCTGTGATGTCCCCCCATGCATTTACGTGACGGCAAGTTTCTCTTGTACCTCTGTGAAGTACTGATCCAGGTGTAAGTTAACCGTTTTTGAATTATTGGCTACAAAACCGTGAATTGGCAACAGGGGAAGATAGTTATGGTACGGGTCCTACATTTTTATTTGAGAACCTACTTTGCTATTTGTCTTTTTTTTTTTTTTCCATTTCTCTTACGGTCACCAAAAACATTGTGGTTTTGTATACGTGTATCGTTTATATGTGGGATTGACAGAGGAGCAATGCTATGGTGACCACATTTGCGTACCATGTGATGTGTTGCAATTGTGGTAGAATGTGCTGAGCTAACATGACATGCGGCACACTCTACTAGTACATTAATGACACATCACATGGTATTCAAAATGTGATCACCTAAGTATCAACGTTCCAGTTCAAAAAAAAAAAAAGTATCTAGTTTGGTGGAAATTGAAAGCTCACAATAATATTCGGTATAGTATAACGCATGGATCAATAGTCTAGCTGTGAAACTCTATACTTGTTTACAATTTGAATATTTTTGGATGAAGTACAACTTCAATTGTTATTTTTGGTTTCTTGCGAGCCCTTATTACCTACACAGTCATGGTTGTCAACTAGTTTCCAAAAGAACAAAACGTGGTGGTCAATTCATTCATTTGAAGTTACATCAACTTGTGACTTGTGTCTGAATCGGGAGAGGACTAATCGAGGTACACGTAAATTGATCCGGATATCTGGCCCGGACTGTCAAACTAAAAACTTGTGACTTGTGTTGCAATATACACCCTCCGTTTCATTTTGATAGTCCCATATTCTATTTTGGGACGTCCCAGAAAGTATGTCCAATTTTCAAAATAAACCGTAGAAATTTAATAAATTACATTATTACCCTTTTATTTAAATTAAAGTATGACTACCTACATCAATCAAATTACTTTTTGAGAGGGTATAAATGGAAAGTGGAACACTTTTTGATGTAATTATTGTGTTCTCTTAAAAATTTGGAATCCTCAAGTGGGACTATCAAAATGGGACAGATGGGATGGAGGGAGTATATTTGGTGGACTTTACCATAGCTTTCAGTTGTAGGGAAAAAAAAAAAGTGTTGTTTTCTCTAAAATGGTTATGATGTATGCAAGGAGAATGAGTTGTGAAAAAATACCGACAATATTAAAAGTATCATAATAAAAACTCATCCTGAGTCTAAACGAAATGACCATAATTACCCACCTCATTCCGTATGGGTACTGTAATTTGCTGCGCAATACTCACTCTGCTGCTTTCTGTATTGTAGTTTCGTATGTGAACTTTGTTTCTTGCAGACCTCCGTTCCTAGATAATAGTCCACCACTAAAAATGTACAATTTTCAGATCAATAAATATAATGCTTCCAAGTACTCCCTCTGTCCCTTTTTAAGTGATCCGCTTGGGAAACGTGTATTTTTGTGAACATTAAAAAAGGCACTTCGGTAGAACGTTTTTAAATTTTTTTTGCACCAAATTAAAGTACTCAATGAGCACTTTAATTTGGTATAAAAAAAATCAAAAACTTATATAGAGAAATATGTTTTTTAGGGTTTGAAATTACACGTATTCCCATATGGATCATTTAAAAAGGGACGGAGGGAGTATAAATTTTTAAATCTATTGACACCAAATTAAAGAGCTCAATTAGTTCTTTAATTTGGCATCAACAAATTTGAAAAATCATATTAGGAATCATTTTTTTTCTTTGATCTAAAAATAGCACGTCTTTTCGTAGTGGACCAATATTAGAGGTGATTTGGCAAAAAAAAAAAAAACCTTGTTTTTTGGTTTATTTGAGGGAATAAACCACACTGCTTTGGCAAAAAAACTGGAGTTGTTTTTTGGGTGACAGGTGATGCAATCGACGGCTAAGATGAAGCCAGGAGGCTGAGCAAAATTACCGTAGTACCCTTGGTCTCTTTAAACAGTGGATAAACAGTGGAATAAATCACAATTTGAACCAAATGAGTTTTTTGGTTTATTGCTACATAAACCAATAAACCAAAAAATATGTTTTTGTTTATTTGCCAAATCAGGCCTAAGGTTTGGTTTAATGACAGATAGGGATGGTAATTCCGCCCAAAACCAATGGATACCCGAACCAAACCGACCCTATCGGCGAGGTTTTTTTTTTTTTCCTACCCATGGGGCGGGTTTGGTTTTCGAAACATAATACCCGGCGGGTTTGAATTTGGGTTTGGTCTTAGCAAGTATTCGGCCAAACCCAAACCCAAACCCAAACCGAATCCAAACCGCTCCATATAATATTACTTATAGATCATGTTGTTGGTTCCTACTTTTTAAAAAAAATTCCTTTGATGTTTTCTCGTTGGTGTGGGTTAAACACATTAAAAAAAGTTTATTATTTAGTTATTTCCTTTGATTATGTTGGAATTTGGGTGTTTAATGATAAAATATTATGGCATATTACTTTATTATTTTAATATATAATCTTTTTCCTTCACATGTTCATTAATGGAACGAATACTAATGCGGGTTTGGTGCGGTTCGGATAAAATCCAAATCCATATGGTTTGGTTATGGTCCACTAAAAATCATACCCATCGGATATCGGTTTGGATTTGGGTATAGATAAATACTTTGGGTTTGGGTATGGTAATAGTAAAATCCAGACCAAACCGATCCATTGCCATCCCTAATTACAGATGTCCCTCACGTATGAGGAATGACGATAAACCTCTTGCTTTTTTCAATTTTCATCTCTCTGACACCCAACCAACCATTTTTCGACCATACACATGATAAAATTAACCAAAAGTGTCTTATATTAACAAATTCACCCTTTATAATTGAGTAGAATAAATGATAAAAACGTTTTGAAATCTCAATCTTTTGACCAAAAGTAATAAATTTGTCATCACTGACAAAAAACGGTTCTTTCAAGCTGTAAAAATGAATCGTTTGTTTTTGCTAGGTTTTAATTTTACTTTTATTTATTTATCAAAATAACTCTTTCAATGGGTAAACAAAAGTCATTTTGATTCAAAATAACTGAGTTAATAGTTTTTTAATTACTTTTTATTATCATAAGGAGTGAAGTTTTAGACTTGAGACATTTTTGGCTCATCCTATCATGTGTTTGAGTAGACAATTGCTGATTTGGGGTATTGATGAAACGCACATAGAAATCACAGGGGATTCATTGTTATTTCTCATACGTCGGGTATTCGTTAATGAGACAAACCTAGGGGGTGTCAGTGAAATTAACCCACAGTTAATAAGTAGAAATCAATAACTCCAACTTCTATAGCGGGCAACCCCTCCATTAGGGCATCTCTAGTGCACTACCTAAAAGAGTTCCCTAAAGTGCCCTAACTAGTTTAGCTAAGAAAAACTCAAAAAATGATCTCTAATGCACAAAAATTGACTCCCTAGAATCATAGGTGACACCCCTCATTACCTAAAGTGCCCTAAGTGACTACCTAAATTTGGGGAGAGGCTTAAGGAGAGAGATAGAGAGAAGGGAAGGAGAGGTGAATTTTATGGGACCACTTGGCACCCCTCACCACTTAAATGGATCCCACTCTAAAAGATAATGAACATTTTTAGGGAGCTCCATTAAAGTGCATTTATCCTTAGCTAGCTAACTAAGTTCTTAGCACACAAAATAGGGTTCCACATGTGCTTAGATGTACACTTTACCAAATATTTTTTAGGTAGTGCACTAGAGATGTCTATGTTATGTCTGAAATCAATGACTCTAATTTTCAGTGGATATGATTCCTCCATTTTGATGTTATGTGAAATAAAAGCTCCTACCTTGATCAGAATAAAAATACTAAAAGAAACTACCAACCCTATAAAAAAAACAGGCAAAGAAACGGATTGGAGATGGTGTAGTGCGCAAAAATCGACATTCCATTTGGAGAATGCACGCCTCGAATTTAATCTGACTGTCTATAGTTTGGATTAAACCCGAGCTATTTATTGTCGAAATGGACGGCCAGATATAATACACTATACCATATATATTGCATTTTTGCGCGCTATAGGGTCTCTGGTCTCAAACGCCCTTCTCCTCTCTCTCTTTCTGTGTGTGTGTGTGTGTGTGTGCAGTGTGCAGAGGTGTAGTAAACTTCCATTTACCATGCATTGTATTCATCAATTTCCCAATATAGGTCACATCTCCAGAATTTCTTCACCAATTTTGCTTAGAAACCCAGAGATGATGTTTGATCACAAAAAGGAAAAAAAATTTAAAACAAAGATGCTGTAGGAGTATTTAATAAATACAGTAAGCCTTTCATTGTCTGAAACTCTGAGTCAAAGGGCAAACCAAACAGATCCCACCATAATTGCAACCCACCATAATTGAGCGGAGCGTCACCCATGTGCACCGTCTTCTAGCTAGTACTTGACTACTGCATTTCATTTTGTATTTGCATAATTGCATCTGCATTTCATTTGCATTTATGTTGCTGGAGTACTATTTTGAATTTCCCGCTTGGAGTTTCCATACTTATTAGAATCTTACACTGGGGAAAAATTATGCAATTGAATTGGCGTGGTTATTGACGCCGTTTGCCTCCCATGGATCATGCAAGCCATCACGTGACACAACTAATCCTCCCTCTTTCTCTATTTTTTTTTTTTGATCCGTGAAAGAGTGGGAGGGGGCAACAAGTGTAGCAACTCCCCTTGGACGTAACCATAGGTGCTCCCGACCAGCTAATGGAATATCTGGTTCGAGTTATAGCTACTGTTCGTGAGGATAGACCATCACCACAGCACCACCTAGGTATAAATGGGAATAAGTGTGTACCCCCACATCCCTTGCCACTGGCAAACCGAGTCTTCCTTGAGGATGTGAGACACTCTACCCATTAGCCTATCACCATCAGTGGTAGAAAAATTTCTCTGCGTGTCTCAAAACTTTGGCCAGACTTGCAACGTTTCTCAATTATAGGCAAACATTATACTAATAATACCCCGAGAATTTTACCCAAAAAATAATACCCCGAGAAATCCTCTAAAATTACGACATTTGTTATATTTTAAAGGGTAATTATCAGTTACCTCCCCTGAGGTTTCTGACACAGACACATACCTCCCCTCAGGTTTCTGAAATGACACTGACCTCCCTTGCTTTTGCTGACAATATCAATATTCCCCCTTGCCGTTAACTT
>JAXBDA010002614.1:0-37167 GCA_036023075.1 Gaultheria prostrata | reverse complement strand
ATCTAAACAAATCAGAAAATGTTTTCCAGATTATGCATACATTAAAAAGTTAAATTGTTATTCTACCACACCAGCGTTTTAAGAAAGGACACTGCAGTACTACTTATCCTACTTGAGTTTTTACACCCATACGGCCTATGTGATCATGCTAGCCAGAAGGATTTCAAGACAACACGAAAATCCATTACGTGCGATGGGTTACAAAGGTACTCTCAACCCGTTTCAATGACATAAGTCTCAATATAATACAAAAAAACTTTACATGCGATGGTTCCAAAGGAACTCATTGACCATCTAGACATAAATCTCAAACATCCGCTCAGTTCCAACGAACCACAGACGTATAGCATCACAAAAAGCTAAACCCAATTACCCTAAAAAAAACCAAATTAAAGCTCAACCGACTTCTCAAACATTCAGGTATGATACCATCTGATTGCAGATTTAAAAGTTTTCCATACACTCTCTTAAATTCAATTGCAAAGCCATGAAAGGAACTCTTGGCATCATTAAACAAAGTTTTACGTAAGGAAAGTCCCAAATTGTTTTCCTGTAAATTCATTGAGTTAACAGGAAGAAACCATCTAGATATGTTTACCAAAGATCCTTTGTGTTACAAACTAGACACACGTCGTGACAGAAATACCATCCTATAACAATACAATAACCAAATTACCCGTCAACACAAGTTACACAACTCCCAAACACTAGAGTTTGCGCACTCACTCCTTGCGTGCATGAGTGAATTCATTGGGTGGGCAAGTGGGGGAGTGCGTAGTTGAATGGAATGTGGGGTATGGCCGTTAGAGTGAGTAATTTTACATTTATCACCCAGACAGTTGGTTCTTGTCATGGTTAAAGAGCAGTAAAAACTCTTTTTTGTAGTGGTAATTCCAGAAATCACTTTTGTGACACTACACAAAAAGTGTTCATGCCAAGGTGGGTAGCCCTTTCCACATTAGAACAGATATAGGGGCCTTTATAGAACCACCAAAACATAGTCCGATTAAAAAGTTCAGCAAATTTTTCTGGATTTGTATACAAGTTGGTTTCCTGTCAAAACCTTAAGATGTCTGGAGAAACCATCTAGATATGCATACCAAACATCCTTCGCGTTACAAACTAAAAACACATCATAACAGAAAGACCAGCCCAATAAAATAACAGCACAATAACCAAATTACCAAATCAACCGAATTCCCAAATATTTAGGGTCTATTAAGAACAACCAAGACACTGTCTGATTACAAGAATCAGCAATTTTTTCCAGATTGTATACAAAACTATCGAATTCAATCTCAGCTACAAAGAAACACAAAACCCAATAACACAGAAATCACACACACACACACAAAAAAAAAACACAGATCGCCACCAAAACTGCGAATCATAACCGAAAAAATAAATTAAAGCTGTGAAAATCGAACCTTGATCACAATAGTAGACTCCATAGCTAGCGTTCCAGGTAAGCCGCGAAAGGGGATTTTGTCACTCAAACTGAACAGATTATGAAAACCCTAACCGGTTCAATAATTTAGAGCGTTATGATCGGGAAACAATAACAGCGAAGAGATTCACGCAGTGTACGCGTAACGGTGAGCCGCGCTTCTCTCTCTCTCTCTCTCCTCCCTTTCTCTCTCTTCAAAACATAGAGTGTATGTATATATAGAGTTTTGTCTATCTTGTTCTCAAAGAAAACCACTCGACGAAGGAAAGCAAAAAGTCGCTCTCGATTTTTTAACTACTCCCTCCGTCCCCAAATTTTGGTTCATTTTGGAAATTCGTGCTATTTTTCAATTAACTATATCTCGTAATTTACATTATTTTACGTGATTTTGAAAAAACATTATCTTATAGAACTAATTGAGATCTATCAAACAAGATCCATATTGAATATATAATTCATTATCGATTCAAAGTTATAAATAGTTTTTTTTCCCGGTTAGAATAGAACTGAGACTAAAATTTGGGGCGGAGGGTGTAATTTAAAAGTCGCCTCATTCCTATCCGAGAAGCAATCAAATACGTTAGCGTACGGTGAAAATCGTGGTCCTGGTTTCCTATTGGTAGTTATTGGAGGTGTTTGCTGTAAGCATCGTATGAAAGGGTGACACGTAAGAGGAGCATAGGTATTAGTGTGTAGTTGAGTGTGTGTGATTGTATCTTTCATGGATAATATCGCCGCAGCGGTAACGATAGCGTGCAAAGTGGAAGTTGTGGAACACAGTTCTATCAATAAACTGATAAATAACAATTTATTAATCACTGCATAACGCCGGAACAATTTTTTTCTAGCATATAACAATTGTTTTTGGTTAATAGATAGATTTATTAATCACTACATAATGCCGGAATAATTTTTTAAACAAATCCGAACAATTCATTTTACCAATATATGATATAGATGAGTACTGTGTCCTCCGATCCAAAAGAATCCATTCTCATTTTTAGGTAGTAGTATTTTATTTAGGGTCTTGTTAACGGGCGCACCATTGCGCCCATTAAGGGTATAAAAAAATACATTTATTGGGTCCCACTTACACCCGTATTAAAAAAGAAAAACAATTTTGGCACTCTAAATTTGATTAAAAAATTGAGTGTCAAAATCAATTACCAAAACTTCAATCATAAGGAGACTTCTCCAATCCGATTGGGAATTTTGTGGGACCCCAATAGTTTAAATTAGGTTTTTGCCAAAAAAAAATATCGTTGGCGCGCGAGATAGATCCACATAAATGATTCGAATCGTTTATTAATAATTTTTAAATAATATTTCATTCACTCTAGGATTCTAAATTCAGAATAATTTTTAAAGGAAAATTTGACAATGTAACCCCTTACCGTCATTCAATTGAGCTAATTTTTCTCGGTAGTCATGATAACAAAGGGTGGTAGTATTTTTTTTTTTTTTGGATGACTCTTAATTCAATATTGCTCAACAATTGCTGCTACAATAATTCCAGTAAATCAGTAATCAATGGGTTCCTCCCAAGCTTCCTTCTCAATGAGTTCAAAAGATTGAAGGGTCTCTTCCTTGACATGGGATCAAGGGAATTCCAGAAATGCACTGTTCCATTTATTGCGACAAAAAAAGGGGGCTAAACACCACAAAACATACCCAAAAACTTGAAAACATGCAACACATGCGAGCCAACGGTAATAACACGAACGCATGCAAACGCATACGAGCCAATGGACCTTCCGACCACTGATAACAGTAGATTTGCAGGAGAGATGGGAGGTAATTTTGTGAGTGCGAAGACCCACTCATTGAAAAAAATGCCCATGGGCGTTAACATGGGTGAATTGTCTGCATAAGCAGATGCACTCCATCTTAAAGAGAAACAGCAGACAACAGAGAACACTCAGATAGGGTTAGAGACGTGTTAGCAGGTGATGTTCCACTTCAGACAATACTCGAAGTGGTAAATTGGCTACCCTTGAATAGGCTTCGACTGAATTCGATTTTGGTCCGACGTATGATAAAAAAACATGACTAAAGCCATTTGCTTACTCTATGTAGTCATCAAAAGAAACCAGTAAGCTCACTAACTGTTTACTTTCTGCAAAATTTAGGAACATTTACCAGAACCCTGGCTAGAACAACAGGAAAAAGAAAAAAGAACGTAATCTTGGATCTTGCAACCGAACAAGGAATGACCATGGAGAGTACCTACAACAAACACTCACTCCTCCATCCTATATCTCCATTGTGCACACGAAAACGAAATCATAGCTGCTGATTGAGATAAGGTTCAGCACTGGATTTCCCCATACTGCCCAAATACCCAGAAACAGACCCAGAAACCCCTGAAGCAACAGTACTCAACCAGGACGTGCTGCGAGTAAGCCAACCAGTCTGTGCGGGCTCTTTCACCTCAAGCATGCTCCTCCTCTCTTCCTCCACCAATATTTCAAGCCACCTCTTCGCCATGAAAAGCTTAACAGCTTCAACCCCTTCATTCACGACCTCCTTTGGCGGAATCACAAGTGGGTTTTCTTCCAAATTGAGCTTAGTCAGTTTATCAAGCCGGCCAAACGTGTCTGGTAGAGCATGGATCTGGTTGTTGCTGAGGTCGAGTTCTTTCAAATTGGTTAAATCACCGAGTGTGTCAGGCAGTTCTTTTAGGTCGCTGAAGTTGCTGCTCAGGTTTAGGATCTCGAGATTTATTAATCTCCCGATCGCAAGCGGAAGGCCACGGAGCTCGTTGAAGTGGACGTCCAGGATTTGCAATGACACCATCTCGCATATCGAATTGGGAAGAGAACGGAGTTTGTTGAGCTGGATTGAGAGCCTCCTCAGCTTTACAAGTTCATAGCCGATGTTTGTGGGCAAATAAGCTAGCTTGTTGAAGCTCGCGTCCAACTCCACCAATGACCTGGAAAGGCATAACGAAATGATACAACAAGAAAGGAAGGAAAAATTAAAATAATATACTCATGGCCCATCTCACCATCTGGTTCACACCGTGTATTTGCTTATCAATAAAGAACGAGTGAAATGGTTTGGCTCCAAACTGCTTACTTTAAATCAAGTTCGGACTAACTTTTTGCAAGAGCAAACAATTTCAAAGATCGATGAGTCTTGATTAGAGACATAGATTATTCAAAAAAGTGCCGACTGAATTGAAAAAAGGTCATGAAAATTTTGATCTTTTAGCTGATTTTTGCCTTCCCTGGAGTTTTCCAACTTTGGACAATATTTTTTCACTTTTCCTAGTCAATTCGTGTTATGACAGTATTTTGACCTGAACTTGAAAATAGTCCAGAGAAGACAATAAGAAGGGGAAAAAATGCAGAATTTAGTGCTTATTTATGAGAAATTGAGAATTAAGCAATAAACAGCAAGCAAGCAAACCACATAGCCAGCTGGACCCCTCAGTTTTAAGGTTAGCCAGAATTACCTGCATTGACAGATGCTGTCGGGCAAGGAAACAAGCTTGTTTCCAGAAACATCGAGTAACTTCAAATTAAACAATAACCCAATAGAGTCTGGCAAGGAATCCAGTACGTTGGAAGCCAGATTAAGCTCCTCAAGGTGTTCTAGCCCTCCAATGGAATCAGGAATTGCCTGTCTCAAACAACCGCATAAGCCATATCAGAAAGAAATAGAATGTATGACCAGAATAATAAGAACCCCATGAATTAATACAAGTTAGACTAAAAGTTAATCACGACGGCATTAGATTTTCCATCACAATCTAATTCACACAACATGGGCCGCAGCAATTTGGTTGAACACCCGTAAAAAAAAGTACAAAATTCTACAAGGATAAGGGTTCTGCACGTACTACAGAAGCTGAGACAAGAGCTGTTAATAATCTGTGTCATTCCACTACCAGTCCATTTATCTAAGCATTTATTCTCTAAAAGTATGTCTTGCTTCTAGTTTGCACGTAAATGAATGAGAATGAAGTAGCATCATGCTTCACTCCACTGGGTTGCAAAATGGACAGATCCAATACAAGTAAACAGTTGCAGTCAGATTACATGTAAAGCACCAATAATATATCACAAGCGACACAGATTCAATCAACAAAATATAATTTCCTTCCACCATGTTCTTTTTGTTGTTCAAATATCATGATCAACTGTTCTATGGCCAAACAATGCATTGCACCCCAAAAAAATATTCCGAGTTACAAACTGTTGTCATCAGTTCCCGACTTCCCTTCTCGAGCTCTAACCATTGTTTGTAACCTCATATTATATAGAAAAACAACACAGATGTGACAATTTGTAACCTTTGGTGTCCGATAAAGATATAAATAATTCAGTATTGAAGCAGATGCAAACAATTCATGCATGCAGTACAAACATTTGTATCGTCAGCAATATTATGCAACCTCGGTTTCTTAGCACAGTGAGGGGAAAGGACCAAATTAGAGATGTGCATTTTACAACTGTTTCACCCAAGTCTAAACTGTGACTGCTTATCCTAATAAATACAAAAGACAAAAATGCCTAAACAGGCTCTTCATCCAGCAAAATGTTGCCCAAACATGAAACATAACACCATCTACCATCTCTTCCCCATTCCACTTTCTGCCTTCACCCTCAAAACCACCACACAAAAAGAATCTACTTGCAAATTTGTCAGTGGACAAGCATAAAGACCCCACCACCTCCAGTTATGTCACAAATATCCCGTATTCTGCACTAAAATAACAATGGGTAGAGAATTATTGGTTTTCGAACCTTTAGCAATGCCCCATCCAGCGAATTAATGAATCAAAATTAGGATAGCGAGGATATTGTTACACCGTTGAAGTTGTTTTATCTTGGCATGAGTCATGACTCTCTATTTTAGCTAAAAGTATGGCCAGACAAACCTGGTCCTGGTGGTGTGGTCTCGCCTGAGAGAAAGAGATCGGAAGACGCTGGACATGCGAGATACAGGTAGCGCCTGGGAGCAGAGCGAGATCTACTCTCAACGGGGGTGGCACACAGAGCCGAAATGGGTACTGCGTTGTTATATTTGGGTACAAAAAGGGTTTTGCCATTGGAGATGCTCCTGCTCTCAAATTTTGGCCCAAATTGGGTCCAAAAAAGGGGTAAGGGCTGGAGATGCTAAACAGCTAGGCTGCTGTTGTTGCTACTTATACTTGGTCATTAGTTGGTCACAATTCACAAAAATGGCAAAGCAACATGTCTAACCATTTAAGATGCTTCTAAGTGCAGCAAGCAATAAAATTAACCAAACAAACTGAACACCTCCACATGAAAACTAAGCTCATTGAACAAATCCAGTGGTTCAAGTTCTTAACCTCAAAAACATACAAACAACTAGCAAATAGGCGTATACCTCAAGTTGATTATTAGACAAATTAAGCACAACCAACCCTCTAAGCCTCCCAAACGCCTCCGGCAACAACCTTAACTTCCGATTCGATAAATCCACTCTTTCTATACCCTTCCCCAACCCCTCCTGCAAAACCCCAACCACGTCCTCATTCACCTCCTCAACCACCACATCCCCTTCCCCCTCCTCCTCCCCTACCCCCCTCCCTTCCACCGCCACCTCATAAATCTTCGCCAACTTCTTTTCAGCCTCCTTCACCATCCTCTCATACGCCTCAAACATCTCATCCAACGAAATCACCGCCTTATACATCCTCCTCTCCCTCTCCGCCTCCTCTCTCCTCTCCTTCTCTCTCTCCGCCAACCCCGCCCGGAACTCCCCCCTCTCCACCCCCTCCGGCCGCGGCGACAGCACGATCTCCTCCAACTGTTTCGACAGCCTCGACTCGACCTCGGCCAGCTTCTTCTTCGCCGTGTCGACCGTCTCGTGGTCGGGCCGCTCGCCGAGGGTTTTGAGGACGGATCGGGATTGGGAGACCTCGGAGACGGCGGATCGCATGGCGGCGATCACTTTGGGGTCGGTCAGGCGAGGCATGCGTTCGGATAGGTCGAATGAGGGTTCCGCAACGGCGGATGACGGCGGCGGCGGTTGCTCGATGTCGAATTCGACGTGTTTGGGACCGATACTGGGGAGTTTTGACATCACGTATGAGAGAATCGGGAAGGTTGCAGGGTTTGGATCCATTGCGATTGACTATTGAGAGAGAGAGAGAGAGAGAGAGAGCAGAAATGAAGCTTTCGCAGTGTGTGTGTGTGTGTGTGAGAGAGAGTGACGAAGTCGAGCCCCGTCGAGAAGAGACCAATGATCGTGTGGGTGGCAATATAATACTCCTAATCCACGTGGGTTTAAGTCACTGATCATTCCTTTTATGCATTTTCACGTCTTTGGCTACCTTTATGGTAAAGGAAAAATAAAGGGTAAATTTCACTGACCTCCCCTGAGGTTTCTAATAAATGCAAAGACCTCCCTTGAGGTTTATGAAATGACACTGACCTCCCTTACTTTTGAAACTATTATTCAAATTCCCCCATTCCGTTAAATCCACACTAACGCCGTTAGTTTTTTCTACCAAATGACGAAAATGCCCTCATATATTAGGTTACTTAATCAAACTAGTCTTGTCCTATTGTTTCTCTAATTGGAGTTTATATTTTAAATTACGACTAATTAAATATATTCGCTAAATTCTATCATTACTAATATATCTTAATTTTTATAAAGTTAATACTTTTTCGTTATGCATATCATTTTTTTAAACAAAGTTAATGTTTTGTACATTCCTAACTCATCATATTTCAAAACAAAAAATAAAAAAATCTTGGTTTTTACTTATTTGTTATGAATGAAGTCAATGTATTATTTCTTTTCATTTTTTAATTTTTTTTATAATTCAATATTTAACCAAATTATACTTGAGTTATACGTACTTTGGACAGACTTATATAAAGAGTTGTACATTTTTAGTCTGATAATCATGATCTATTTTTTTTATTCAATGTATAAATTATACTGATTTTATTTCTTAGAAGAATGCTATGAGGAATATTTTTTAAGTTTTCTTCTGGGTTTTTTCCTACTAGTGCATCAGTGATCAAACATGATCATCACTAATGATCCCCAATAAGAAAAATAAAAAAGTTTAAAGAACTTTTTATACTTACTTTTTAGAATTTTCTATACTTACTTTATTTTATTGAATAGCATATTACAAATACACGATAATATTTTTCTATGGTCGATTAGGCATTTGCATGCATCTTTTTTTTTTTTTTCAAAATACACATAGGAGAGAAAAAAGAAATAATGATTATCATAATATGCACAAATCTTTATATTAGTTTGTCCAAAGTATGTATAACTCAAGTACAATTTGGTTAAATATTGAATTATAAAAAATTAAAAAATTAAAAGAAAGAATACATTGACTTCGTTCATAACAAATAAGTAAAAGCCAAGATTTTTTATTTTTTGTTTTGGAATATGATGAGTTAAGAATATACAAAGCATTAAATTTATCATAAAAAATGAGATACATAAAGAAAAATTATTAAAAAAATTAAGATATATTAATAATAAGTAATAAAATTTAGCAAATATATTTAATTAATCATAACTTAACATAATAAACTCCAATTAGAGAAACACAATACTAGTTTGTTTAAGTAACCTAATATACGAGGACATTTTAGTTATTTAGTAGCAAAAACTAACGGCGTTAGTGTGGATTTAACGGAATGGAGGAATCTGAATAATAGTTTCAAAAGCAAGGGAGGTCAATGTCATTTCAGAAACCTCAGGGGAGGTCTTCGCATTTGTCAGAAACCTCAGGGGAGGTCAGTGAAATTTACCCTAATATTTTTACTTTGAACGGTAATAGCCTGTCATTGCATGGTTACCAATTAATGATAGCTATTAGCTATAGAAACTAAATTGCATATATATAAACTTGATGGGCAATATTTGTATTTTGTGTAGTTAACTTCTTTTTTTCTCCCAAGTGTACGTAGTTAACTACTCCTATTTGCTAACTGCATTTGTTGTTGGGTGGAGATCAGGTGCAAGTCACATGGAGCGCGCGTGTTTCCCACGAAACAAGAATGCAAAAGAATTCATCGAAAACCAGTGTTGGGTCCTTCGTGTTGTCTGTCTTGGGTTCCAGAAGAGACATGACACTATGACATATTGGATACAATATTCTACACGAATCCCATTTTGTTCTCCCACCTAGAAAAAAAAAGTGGTTAAATATCACCCAATTTCTTGTTGATCAATAATCACAAAAGAGACTATCTTATTATAGGAGTAACTTGCTTTTTATCTTAACCGATGTTGGGTGTTAAATAGAAATAAAATTAACCTTAAAATAGAAGCAATTTAATTATTGGGAGGAAGAGTTTCAACCCCTATCAAGATTTTAAATAGTAGAATCAGGACACCTAATGATAACAGTCGGGGTGTAATGATATTGAAATTAAGTATGAACAATATGTAACTGAAATTAATTGTCGCAGCCAAAAACTTTGCTCTTTATTAAGTGACCTGATTATGACACTATAGATGGTCTTCAGACATGGTTGGCAAACTATAATTACTAGCAAATAGATGATTGTTTTTATACGTACGTGTGTGTTAAAAAATTAATCAGCAAAGGAATAATTATTATGAACCATGTAACGTACACACCACACATAATAAGAGACTCATGTAAATATGTGGTGTTGAAGGCTCTAAGACGATGCCCTATGGCACTCATGGAAGTTGGATTTGGGTTCCTGGTTGCTGACCAATTCCAAAACAAAATCATATGAAGCACCAAAGTGCATGCCAAAAGGCCTGATCCCTGCTCCCTCAGCTAGCTAGGGTACTTAAAACAACAAAAACAGTACATTGTTTTTTCGCAGTGCCCACGCCCTCTTGACTCTTGTCAATTAGATTCACATACTTCTCTTTGGGCATTTCTCAAAGATTCAAATTTCAAACCCAACTCTTTCTGAAATAATCAAATTTGTCGCCATTGCGGGCTCATAGCAGTTGTTGGCCGTCAGCGCAATCTGACAAATAGGTCCTTGTCACTCAACGGGATTAATTGAAGCAAACACATCAATTTAGTGCTATAGAAAACTCACATTAAAAAGACTGCGTCAATAGCTAAAGTAATATTGAAGGTTGTTAGTGTGCTTAAAATGTAAACAAGACATACTGAAAAACTATCAATGGCACTGTGATCCAAACTGAAGAACTATGTCAACAAGACCAAAGCAATAATATCAATGGCACTGTAACCGGCCAGTAAGATTGAATGTTGCAAAGTAGATCGATGTCCAAACCTAAGAACAACATACTGAAATTAAAATATACGTACGTGTGTGTCTATCGAGAGAAGAACAATGGGGAACTGCCATCGACTCATCGTGTTTTCTTTGACAAACAAGGAACCATCAGGAAAACCACTCCTTTATAACTAGTTATTGTTAGTATGAGATCCTGAAGCACAATTAGAAAGGAAATTGATCAGGGCAAAACCTAAACAAACTTTCCAACCAACTAGAGCCTTTTCTGGAGATACGGAAAAGGTGCTGAAGTCGCAACCATATTTGGAGAAGAAAACTTGTATATATGAACTCTACAAAGTCATAAGTTCAATAAATTCATATATACTACTGGAGTAACAAAAATCAACTAAAACCACAAAGAAAAATCTCCCAATTACACAACATGCAAAATTTGTTTGATTCACCAATCACCACCACTTGCATTAGATCTCGATTCCTAACTTCCGCGTATAAAGGTCGTAATACATGCAGTACAAAAAAAAACTGAACAACACATAAAGGGGCAAAACAGTAGAAGACAAAGCCAGAGTGCGTGAGAGAGATTTTTCTTATTTAGTAGGAGTATTAGGTTTTTTCTTTTTTTTTTAATTTACAAGAACAATAGACCCCAACAGGACTATTGACGGTACAAGAACATCTCAAAACTAACCAAACAACCACAACAAATCCATCAAAAAAAGAAAGACAAAATTTGCAGATAATTATTCGACATATTCTTATCTTATATATTGTCGAGCCACGCAGATGCGCATGTTATTGTGGTTGTGAGACGGGGGGGGGGGGAGTTTATCATCGGGGGCGATGATCCTTGGCCTCGGCTTCCTCGACGTCGTGGACAGAAGGGAGACAGATGAGGGGGCGATGATCCTTGGCCTCAGCTTCATCGTCATCGAGGTCGTCGTGGGAGGTGCTGAGGTTGATGCAGGCGCACCGCTCCAGCGACACGAAGAAAGCCGAGGCCACGCTCGTCCCAACCCAATTCGCCATCTGATCCAGCTTCTCGCACGTCACCAACCCGCAACTATTGTTCTCCATCGTCTGATCATTTCCAGACATGCTTCTTGTTTTTTCCAATTTGTGGATTTCAAGTTGTGGGGGTTTGAGAGGCTTGATGATTTGGAGGAAATTACGAGGTCTCAAAGCCTGATCTTTGAATGGAGGTTGGGGAACGGTTTAGAAATAGATAGAGAGAGAAGAACATTTGTTTGATCGGTTGGAAGACGATACGATGTGAGTTCTTTTGTTTCCTTTAAAAAAAAAAAGACTAAATAACGTCTAAAAAGGACGTGTCCTTTGTTTATTATTAAGGTAAATTACATTAAACTCCCCTTAACTATTACTACCTATATTTTCGAGTTTCTCCCTTGATGTCTAAAATCATACACTATAGTTCCCTTTATGTAGTTGTTTGCATGTAAACTTATTTAATTCAATGGTTAATTGACAAGTGGACAGCAATACCATACGGTGGTAACAAATGGATGAACGTGAAGCACCAAATCATACTTTTTGTAGGGAAGCCAATACGACGCCATTGTATTTCAAATTAAATATGTTAAATTGGCACTTATTGCCAGAAATAACCAAAAGGCATGAGCACATAGGACTTTGAAGCCACTTTAATTGTTAATAAATATGTAAATTTTATCTTGTGACACGTGTGCAGTGCATGCAAGTGACGGTTGAACTGATTGCACATGAGAACAAATCGTGGAAGTTAATTTAAACATAATTTAGCCATGTGAAGAATGTGATTCAAGCAGTAAACCCATTATGCAATCATTCAAAGTCTTTTGGAGGGAAGCAACAACATTTTGAAGACGAGCAGGAACATTCAAAGTCTAAACAAGGCGGGAAGTTCAAATTGCGAGCGAGGCCTATAAATAGAAGAAGTTAAAAAGTAAAGAAGCCCGAACAAATCATCAACAAACAACAAAATGATGCTTGGTTTGTTCTTAGGCAGTTAGAATCATAGTTGTAGGAATTCAATTCAGTTCGAAGTAGTTTAGGAGTAGTTGAAGTTAGTATTTGTAATCATCCAGTGTTTCCAGTTCTCGTTCATGTACTGTTTGAAGTTGAAGAAGCATTCGAAGTAAGTTTACTTCTGATTTTTAATCAAAGCATCTTGTTTCTTTATTGTTCTTTAACTTCTTGATAGAATTGGTTTTGGATTTCTCCAATTTGAAGGAAAAAATTCTCTTAGTCGAGGTAATTGAACCATTAAAACACAATCGTCTGATTAAGATTGGTTTTCCAAAGTTAAATTTGAGGAGAGAGAATCACAAGCCTTCTTTGGCACGTTCGTACATAATTATTTTTTATTTATTGAGAAACAAAAGGCCAAACACAGTATTATATCACGGCATGAAAGTCATTCGTTAACAAACTGTTAGTGTTTTGGACAGAATATACCCCATTGGTAGCACATGATGTGATAATTGAGTTTTTCTTAACAAAGTTACCCCTGTTCTTTCTCTCATTCTTGCCATGGTCTTTCTTCGCCGGAGCTTTAGTCGGAAAAAAAATTGAACATCATCAAATCCCTTAAGGCCTGATTGGGTGCCGGCGGATTGGACAGCCGAATAAGAAATCATGACTATTTAATCTCTGGCCCACGCGGATGGCTTGGTTTGGGAACCCATTTGTATACCTAGACTATTTAATCATGCTTACCCCAGATTAAATATGGACAAGGTGTCCATATATTAATTCGGGTGGATAACTCATCTATAATCCACTCCAATCCATCTCAAGACCTCTTATTAATCCTTATCCCCCCTATTTCAACTACAAAACAAACCAACTACTATTTTATCCCTTATTACTAAAATCTTCCAAACCAAGTACTTCTTAATCTCCCTCCATAAATATCACATCAATATATGTCCACCCTCCATAAATAATACACCTACTATTTTATCTCCTCTTATTATTTTATCCACCCAAAACTAATCCGCATCTAATCGAGTCGTTAGATCCTTGAATATGCATCTATGGTCACAAACCCCCCCAAAAAATTAATATGTTGGAGATTGAGAGAATGAAAACCCAAAAGTTGCACTTGTTGGAGATCAGAAGGAGAAAATTAAGAGTTGAGAGAGATTAGAAACCTCAAATCTCTTGCAAAAAAGAGGGGGGCGGTTTATTATTTTGAAAGAAATTATTAACATCAATGGTTATAAAAGGGAATTCAAATGATTTGAGGAAGCTCGTTGATGGTAATTGATTTTAGGTTAAGATTGCGGAAATTGCACAAATAAAGGTGGAGTCTGGCGATGTGATGAATTTCTGATATAGGACAAGATATACACCCTATCATTTATGGAAACATTATTTGGTAACAATTTTCATTTACGATTAGTATTAGGAGATCTTATTTATTGCTGCCTGTTTAGCACGATTTTAATTTCCTATTCTCTAATTTTCTAGAGTTTTATTTCCTTTTCTTATAGTCCTGGTTTCCAAGTATTGGTTTTCTTGGTCTCCACTCGAAGTAATTTCCTTTTTCATTAGGACTCCTACTAGTATAAATAAGTGTGTAAGCCTATGACATTATCATTCAATTATCAACAAAAATTTATAGAGTTTATTATCTCTTTCTCTTGTGGATTCAAGAACATCTCGCGAATTCGAGAACCTATCTCGTTTGGACTAATACGCTAACTAGTCTCTCATGAATGCCGCTGCATCACTTTCGAATGAAAGAGTGGGGCATCAAAGTGGGTTATGGCGACCCATGCCGGTAACGCTTGTTGGAGATATTGGGCTGCGATTAAAAGCAGTGACATCCCGTGCTTGCTATGTTAATGAAATATATGTATATATGTGTGTTTGTTTTGGGTGTATTTTTTAACCCATATCTATAGGTATACATAGGTAGAGGAAAGAGGAAATAATAGGCAATTTTGGATTGGAGTAACGATACAGGTTCTATTCAATGGCTAATTGGTGTTGTTGAGGCTCGGTTGATTAATGGTTGTGACGATGATTCTCGAGGAAGAAGATGTGGTGCTAATGGTTGAAGGGTAAAAGGGTAAGTTACTGTTTGTTGTTAACAAAGTTCACCTCATTTTATCTTAGTATGGTTCAAGGTGGTTTAATGTAATTTACCCTTATTGCATAAAAAATTGAATTGCACATGTCATGTAAGAACCAAGCTGTGTAAATTTATGCTATAGACTGCATATATTTGATGTGGTAAAGTAAGATGTGTTTATAGAGTTCGTAGTGAAGAGGATTCACCGATTTAAGGAGTACGATCTCTCGGTTCTTTTCTTGAATAATGGAATAGATTTCTCAAATGAAGTGCATGTTTCAAGATTGACAATGGACTCTAACATTGAGCCGCGCGGACTGTACGAAGCGGCTCGATCTTCAGGACAATATAACTATTGTTTAAGAAAAAATTTAAGTAATTCATTTTCACACCCCCAAATTGTTATCAACGCCCCCTTTTTTAATAGCAATTTGGGGTGTAGAAATCACTTCCCAATAGGATTTGTGATAAAAAAAACCATTAAATTATAGGATAAATTTAACTAACCTCCCCTAAGGTTTATGACACATGTACTAACCTTCCCCAAGGTTTTTGAAATATCATTGTCCTCCTTTACATTTCAAATTATTGTAAAAAGTCACCCTTCTTTTAACATCTATTGGCTAGATTAACGGAAATTGATAATGTCACATGATCTTCACTTATTAATTCCCATACTATTCTTATAACACTTGTTCCTAGCAGCAAATTAGTGCCCGTATTGCTCCTAAAACATTTGTACTGTTGGTGCCAAAGTTAATATAGTGTAACGAATATGTTATTGAAGCTTAACAATAATGATTTTCCTCTGAAAAAATTATTTGATACTAAAAAATGAAAAGAGACGTTGTCATCAAAGACTCTAGACTTGATCCTTTTTGCACATCCACTTATAATATGACAAGTACAACACAAGAAAATATTTTGACAATGAAAAATCTGATAATTTGGATTGTTTTTTACAAGACGAAGACACCCACATTTTTCGTAGCCATCTTTTTCACTAAGGTACCTTCGGTATTTTTGGATGCAAGTTGTCAAATCAACAAGTTTTTTTTCACATACATCATCTGATTTAACAATTTATAGTCTAAAAATACCGAAAATACCCTAATAAAAACTCACCCGAGTTATAAATGATGGAACTAGACAGTATAATTGAATTACAATAGCCCAAGACCTTCCCTAGACTAGGAAAAGAAAGAAGGTGAAAACTCTTTCTAAAGGATTTTTCGTCATAAATGGGTACAAAGTACAACCGTTAGCAATTGGTCCAAGGCGAAAAAAATACAAGATGCTAAGGGATAACATGGTAAGATTATTTATTTGAGGGATGAACTGAGATAAAACGTATACTTAAGTAGGAAAGTTGTATTTACCCCTCAAGAGTGAACCGAAGTTTCACCAGCAAACAAAAGCCTCGCCGCTGCTTTGAGATTGCAAACCTCTGTTCTCCCCCGCCTCGTTCCCGCCGTCGGTCTCTCACACCACACAACAATGCAAGACGGAAGATCCAGTACCACCACCAGCAGCAGCAGAAGCTCTAATGCCTCACCAATCGAATCAGATAACTCATCCACGGCCGTCGATTTCACAGACAAATTGCCTCTCCAACTCATCCAATCCGAGGCAATCCCTCCCGCACCGATCCGATCCGAATCCCCCGTCGACTGGTTACCGGAATTCTCCGGATACTCATGGGTCGCCTACGGAGCCTCCTCTCTCCTCGTGATCTCTCACTTCCCCTCCCCTCTCTCCGAAGAAGAAACATTGATCGGGCCCCTTTTCCGCCAGGTCTTCCAACTCTCCACCGACGGTTCTTCCGTCGTGTCGGCTGTCTCATGGTCCCCTGCCATGCCTTCTGTTGGTGACCTCGCTGTTTCTTTGGACAACTGTATTGGCTTGTTTTCCCATAATTCAGGCGTTTCTGATGGTAAGTGTAATTTTAAAGCTCTGTTTATTCCAGTTGTTAAGTCATGAGGACTAGAACTTATCGTGGAATGCTACCTCCGCCCGAAATGATTATCCTATCCGCAAAAAGATAGCTTAAAATGCGTAAACTTATGTTTTAAAAAAATCAACTTTTTTTTTTTTTGAACAAAAATGTATTGCTAGGTATCGTATATGGATTGTTGGGCTAACTTTGAAGTTATGTATGCTTCGTCTGTGTTATAAACAACTTGTATCGAATAGATGGAAAGAAAACGTTTGAAAAGCAGCTACAATATTGTAGCATGGTCTATAATGTAAAAGGTTGAACAGACAAGAAATGCTAACACGTAGGTGAAAGGAGTGAGGATGTGGAGTTCAATGCAGCGAAAATCTAGGAAATACGAGTTTGGAGAAAAAATAGATTCTATGGTAGCATTTATTTGATATTAATTGGGGGGAAATCAGTTGATAGTCCCGTGTAATGCAGTTGAAAACTCTTTCCAAAGGATTTTTGGGAAGAAGATTCTTGACGCAAAGAAGTTGATCTTTATTAAACAAACTTTTCTAGACTCAGAGTTTTGTGTTTTCATCTTTTGGGAATGTGTATTTAGTAAGTAGATTGATCTTGTCTTATGTGGAATATGGTGGTGAAGCAACGAATTCATGGAGTCTGTAGACCTCCATTAATGATGATCAAGGTGGTAAGAAGGTGGAATGTGTTTAAGCTTTTGTTAAATGGGACTGTCATATCACTATGGACTATCATATTTGTGAAAGGAATCCAGATTCGGCCAGCATGCTTAGAGCACTCTCTCTCTCTCTCTCTCTCTCTCTCTCTCTCACACACACACACACGCATCATCATCTACAGATTCATGTATACATACATCTACATTTTTGTTATTCTCTAGTAAAACATTTCGATGTTTCCAACGTAAGTGTTAGTAAGGTGGCATTACATGCAATATATGAAATGTTAAACTCTTGCATTTATCCCCATTTTTTTTGAAATTTTAAACTTCCTTACTCATATTCAGGTTCTTTTTCTTGGAGCCAGACTGCGGTGCTTGTGCAATCTACGAAAGTGGAAACCATTAAATGGACTGGCTCTGGCGATGGGATAATTTCAGCTGGTGTCGAGGTGATCCTGTGGAGAAAGAACAGCAGGTCCTGGCAAATAGCTTGGAAGTTTAAAACAGAACTCCCTCAAACACTGGTTTCTACAACATTCTCTATTGAAGGACCATCGGCAACGGCTTCTTTGAATACACGGCATGGTGAAGAATCCTCATCCAGGGCTAGTGAGGCAAGCAAATGTGTGTTCGTGTGTTATGGTGATGGAAAGTCCAATTACATGAAAGCAGAGCTACGCCATCCTATGCCTGTTTGTATGATTCAATGGAGGCCTCTAATAGGAAGCCAATCAACACTAGATGTTAGACATCCACTGAGGCACGTGTTGCTAACATGCTGCCAAGATGGAACTGTAAGGTTATGGAGTGAGATTAATGATGGGAGGGTTAGAAGAATTGGCAGGGACACTAGTGATCAGAAATCGACAAGAAAATTGTTCAATGTTGCTGCCGTAATTGAGATTAACCAAACAATAGATGGAACTTTGGGCTCTGACATATTTGTTAGATGGGCAGCAGACATTGATGGTGTGCTCACAGCTGGTGTAGCAGCCAGCCAATATTTTACGTCAGGAGGTCATTATCAGCATGAGAAGGCTGGAAGGTGTGAATGGTTAGTTGCATTTGGGCCTCATACGTTGGTTACATTCTGGGCTATTCATTGTCTTGATGACATCTCCCCAATGCGGTATCCACGAGTGACTTTATGGAAGAGTCGAGAACTAACAGGTGCTAAATTGGGAATAAGTGGTATACTACTAAATAAAATTGTTATCCTGAGAAATGAACACTTTGGTCCACCAAACTTGTGCTCTTTGCTTTGGTTGTCTCCTAGTAATTCCTTATGCTGGTCACAACTTTATACTCCTATATCAACTAATGCAGAGGAGCCGCGTTTAGATAAATCTGGGAAGGAGAACATTTTGTCATGTAATGCTGGTGGAATTCTAAATATTGATGGTCACACTGGAAAAGTTTTACAAGTTGCAGTGCATGCTTATAGGTTTGAAACGGAACTTGCTGTTTCTTTGGATACCGATGGATTGCTTTTATTTTGGTCAGTTTCAACAATTTCTAATTGTGTTACGGGGCTGCCAACTTTGAACCCAACCTGGAAACTTTCTGGAAAAGTTGTAATGCAAACAAAATATACAAGCTTGACGTGGGCACCCCCAGTTTTAGATGAGGACTCACTTCTTCTTATGGGACATGGTCACGGCATTGATTGTTTCATGGTTAAGATTAGCAGAAATGAAGAAGAGAAGATGCTATGCCACAACTTGTGCACTATCCCTTTTACCGGTCACTGTTATGAAAACAGGCCCACCAATATCTACTCAAGTCCTTTGCCTTCAAGCTATAAGGAAACGTTTTGTTATTACAATTTTCTGCTCTTAGCAGTATGGAAGGAGGGCTTTGAAGCTTTGTCATGGAAAATCACCATCCATTCTTGTGGTTTGGATGGAAGTGCTTGTGGCTGCAATTTTGACCCTGGAAAGGCTGTTCGATACAGTTCTTGGTCATTCGAAAGTAATTTTTCTGGTAAGAGATATTGTATTAATGTCGATCCTTGCTCTTCGTTATTGCCTGATCCACACAACAAGGATGAGATCACTAGTTTTGCCGTTGTTTGTCCTAGCATTTCTGTTCTATCTGAAAAACAGAATTGCATTCCTGTTGATGAATTGTGCTACAACTCTTCGGCATATCACATGGCCACAGGTTGTGCCAATGGTAGTTTGAAGCTATGGAGAAGTATGTTGGGTAAACAAATGAACTCGAAAATACAGTGGGAACTAGTTGGTATACTTGCCGCGCATCAAGGCCCCATCACATCAATTTCTGTAACTGATTGTGGCCGAAAGATTGCAACCCTCTGCTCTACAGGCCCTTCAAATACTTCAAGCACAGGTCATATATGGGAAATTGTGCACCTTGCCAGTGCAGGCAAATTTTTACTCGAAGATACATTATCTCTTGATGGAGAAGTTGTTGCTTCAAATTGGTTAACTCTGGGGAGTGGCCAGGTCTTATTCGGAGTTTGCTTGCAAAATGAATTGCGGTTCTATGCTGAAAGACTGAGTGGTGCTCAACCTCTAACGAAACCAGGAAAATCTTTAGAAGGAAACAATTGGTTCTGTATTGCATTTGCCCGCACACACCCTAATGCACGCGATTTCCTTTGGGGCCCTAGAGCCACAGCTGTGGTTGTTTATGATAGCTATTTTTCTCTCTTCAGTCAGTCCTTATTATTGGCTGGTGAAGAACATCAGGCTAAGTGTAATTCAGGAATTAGCAGGAACAATTTTATTCCTTGCGACAGTAGACCAAACAATGATATGCTTGGTACAATTTTCATTGGTTATGATATTTGCAAATCCGAAGAATCAACAGCAGAAGACAATCAGGAAGAAAGGATGTCCGCACTCCCTGTGAAGATGAATATAACAAATGATGTTCTGTCAAGCATATTTTTAGCAAGTGCTTGGCCGAAGTATAGTTTGGATACCAAGATTGATTTCTGTAGTGTGCAAGATGTCACTGAGAAGTTACGGGGATCGCCACCTGTCTATCATCCCGAGCCACTTCTAATGCATATTGCTACAGGTATTTTAAAATATCAGCGAATTTACTTTTTCTTTTGGGAACTTTTAAACTTATCTTCCAGATCAGTATATTTGATCGATAGGCTGAATAGAGTTTAGGACAAGTTGGACAACCATCTAGGGATGCTCAAATGTAGGCAAACATCTGTGAACATTGTAGGCATATACATCTCATGCTGGACTCTGTGTGTGTCTGTGCGTGCACCCGTGTATTTACGCATAATGTGGATTTGTATTTGCATATCTATCTATCTGAATTTGACTAGTATTTCTTCTCAATTCATTTATATTGTACTGGCCACAATGCATTTTAGGTAGCACTGTCATCTTAGCAGTAGCCTTGTGATTCTTGCTTTGTACTGGAGAGGGGGAGAGTGACTAATTTCATTGGAATGGAAGGGTAGTCTGTACTATATTTTGACACATAAAAGGATTGTTTTTGTGCGATGTACTTGGAAGGTCTTATACCATACTTTGCAATTGGCATGCAACTGTTCACTTTGGGGACAAGTAGTTTTATTCTTTGATGTAGTTGTACAATAATGTTGTCATCGTCCATCTTTAAATTCAAAAAACTTCTGCAGATGAGGTAATTCTAGTTTTTTTCTAATGGCGGCAAGTGCATGGAGATGGGGTGATGGTAGCAATGGTGTCTTTTGTCACTAACATGGTAGCGGGTTGTCTGAGGGAGAAGAGCAAAACTTTTTGTGTTTGAAGTAGTCACCGACCCTTCGAAAGAAAAAGAAAGAAATGTAAATCACCTAGAAAATCTTACACCATTGCTTCATGGGATAAACATTATTATTCTCAGCCAAAGACCTTCCCATATGCTTTACTCTTGTATTTCTTTAAGCCATTTGGAGTTCTCCATGCAACTGTGTCATCCACCTGGTGTTTAGATTTCAGCTCTCTTTTTGTAGACTGTAGTGTGTGTTATTTGCACAAATACTAAGAAGCAAGCTTGCAATAAACATTTTCTTTCAGCTAGTTTAATTTAGGTATTTATTTATTTTCTTGTTCAGGCAACTGGAAACGTGCATTCATAGTTCTACAACAGCTTGTCGAATATTTCTCTTCTAGTGATGCTTCTGTGACTGGATGTGCTAAGTCTAAGCATGCCATTCCACTGGTGCACTTGTCAAATTATATTGAAGGAGTTCAGTCAACAAAACCGAGCGATAAAGCATTTCACTGGAGCGAGGATGCGTTGTTACAGATTCCTAAAAGCTTGAACCAATTTAACAATCGTGGGCAGTCTGATACTTCCGGTCACTATTTCACTTCATCTTCTGCAGAATCTGAACTTAGTGGATGCTATGAAACAGCTCAGAAGTTGTATGACATGACAGCTATAAGCAACGTGGAGAAGATGCAAATTCTTGCCATTGTTGATCTTCTCTGTGAAGTTGTTAAGCCACAATCTGCTTCTGCTTATAACAGTCTCGATGAACCTGGCCGAAGGTACCTCTTACTTTGTTCTTTACTTGATATGGGTTCCGAGATTTTAACTGTCCATGGTCATTTTGGGGAAGGGACCATTGCTATCTTACGCCCTTACAGATAGCAATTCTTATGGCATTTTACAAGAAAAAGTAGTAGCAATTCTTACAAGATATTTATGGCTTTGTGGTTGGTGCCTTTATTGTTTCGAATTATTGTATGGAGCTAAACCAAATAAGTTCTTTGCTTGTTGTCTGTGCAATTCTATAGTGGTTTTCATTTCCCACTGGCCTCCATAGCTATCATTCTCACTCTTGATGCTATAGCTGTGGTCAGTTTTCATATTCTTGCTCATGTTAATATTCTCTTTCTTCCTGTAGTTGATTTTATTTTACGTGCTATACTATTTTTGGGTCTAGGTTTTGGGTGGCTGTAAAGTTTCAAAGGCTATATTTTTCCCGAAGATTTTCTAGATCTGCATCCTTGAGCGAGTTGGTTGTTGATTCTGGGCTATTTGCTTGGGCTTTCCATTCTGATTGTCAAGAGAATTTATTTAGTTCCCTTCTGCCTAATGAACCATCTTGGCATGAAATGCGGAATATGGGTGTTGGATTTTGGTATACAAATGCAGCACAATTGCGATTGAAGGTAATATGCATTAATTGTTTTTCTCTCATGAATAAAAATACCAAGGGAGAAGAGGTTTCTCCATCACCTCATCTTTCCATTGTGTTGGCACTTCCCATGGCTGTTTTACTTAGAGTCACCATTAGAAATGCAACGACAGGTGTTTCTGAAAGAATGGGCACAGTTAAGTTCTATTTCATGCAACTTCCCTGACTTTGACCAGGTTCTTATATTGTAGATGGAGAAGCTGGCTAGACAACAATATTTGAAGAGCAAGGATCCCAAAGCTTGTGCACTTCTATATATTGCACTAAACAGAATTCAAGTTTTGGCTGGTCTCTTTAAAATTAGCAAAGATGAGAAGGACAAGCCATTGGTGGGATTCCTGTCACGCAATTTTGAGGTATTTTGTTAATTTTTTAACATCGGTAATTTTTTTGAAATGTGGTTTTTTTTATCTAATGTGCATGAATGGTTTACTTTATTTAGGGTAGTAGGTTCTTAATCATTTATTCCTTCTCTTGGGACCTTTGGATAAACAACTGCGATTGGATATTATTTGTTTTGCCTCTTCAATTATCATAATTTGGAGTCAGACTCCGAAACACTAAAGTCCTTAGAGGCTTATCCCCGAAAACGTCACATTTATTTTGTTCTAGTTCGTGTTTTGCATTTTGGATAGTTGAAGTCTAAGTAGCACGGACATGGAAACGGACACGGACACGCCAACTCTAAAAAAATGGACATGGACACGGCGGGGGACACCACTATATATATATTAAATTAAATATATACAATAATAGGGGGCGGATCTGTAGACACACACTTTGCTCACACATAATGACACTCCATCTCAGCCGTTGGGATGGAGGGCTGAGATTGAAACTTAGATGGACTACATCCCACACGTTTAACCCACTCACGCTGGACCTTCTCTCTCCTCCATCTTCCCCAGAACGCTAACCCATCTCTCCATTCCAGCCCCAAACTCCCGACGCCCAGCCGACGCTGGCGAAGCATTCCTCTGGCTGCGGCGACGACGTCCCCTAACCTTCTTACGTGTTTCTCCCTCTATCTCTCTGCTCGTCCTCACTCTCTCTCGCGCTCGACAAACACTTGGTCGGCAACTTGAAAAATCTTCAAACTCCCAATTGATTCCACAAATTAGTTCGCTGGAATTTCTTGAACTGTCCGAGGTCTCGCTGGACGTTTCTCCCACGAATCGTGACAACAATGAACAATCTAACAAAATTAAAAGAAACAGATTAGAATCCAAGGAGTTATTATATACCTCTGGAGGAGGAGTTATTACAACGAACAATCTGATTAAGAAATTTTTAAATACCTCTCGAACAATCAAACACTTGAGAAGGTTGGGGGACGACGTCGTCGCCGCCGACGATGCCGATCTGCTTTTCACCAACTTACGGTGGGTTCAGCGTTTTGGGGGATAGAGAGAGGGTTGGCGGTCGTCATCGTCGGAGGAGGAAGAATGTGTCGTCGGGACTGGAGGGAGAGGTAGAGAGTGAGGTGGGTTCAGTCGTTTAGCGTTCTGGGGAAGATGGAGGAGAGAGAGAGAGTGAAGACGAGCAGAGAGATAGAGGGAGAAACACGTGAGAAGGTTGGGGGACGTCGTCGTCGCCGCCGGAGGAATGCTTCGCCGGCATCGGTGTCGGCCGCAAAGGTATCGACTGGGCGTCGGGAGCGTCGAGAGTTTGGGGCTGGAATGGAGAGATGGGTTAGCGTTCTGGGGAAGATGGAGGAGAGAGAGGGTCCAGCGTGAGTGGGTTAAACGTGTGCGATGTAGTCCATCTAAGTTTCAATCTCAGCCCTCCATCTCAACGGCTGAGATGGAGTGTCATTATGTGTGCGCAAAGTGTGTGTCCACGGATCCGCCCCCACAATAATATATGTATGTATTTTTTTCCATGCTTAAATTGCAAATGTAAACACTTTTTAACGTGTATATAAAATGTAAACACCTTTTCCTTGAATCGAATCGTGAATTGCTCCAATTCGGTCACTTTTTTAAAATGCACAAAAAATATAGATTTCAAGTTTTTTTTTTTTTTATCATAATGTAGATTTCAAGTTGTAATCAATAAAGTAATGTTTAAGAAGATAAATAAATGATCAAGTGATCTAAATAGGCAAGATACTTGCTTTTATAGCAAGGGATGTGGGTCGTGATCTTCCCAACATGTGCAAAACCCTAACTTTTTTCCATTACGATCTTTTGAAAAGTGTCATGGAAGCTTCTGAAAAGAGAGCTCTTTATATGCCAGAAAAATTAAAGAAAACCCCACAATTTATTAATTATTTCATTTTAGCCCACATGCAAGACACGGGTATAAAATTGAACTAAATCGTACGATTCTTACGATTCGCCTTATGATTCTCCGATTCGAGTCACGATTCAGTGTACGATTCTACTGCACCGGCGATTCATAGTATCGGTTCATATCAAAAACATCCTGAATCGAACCGAATTGTACGATTCGAATCGTGAATTGCACGATTTCGATAACTATGCATCTGAGTAATAACATTTTTGCCCCTGGAAAAATTTAAAAAATTACAAATTGGCCACTGCCATGTCCCCAGCCGTGTCCCCCACGTGTCCATGCAGTATCCCCAAAAAAATTCGAAAAAAATTAGGGAGACGCCCCGCACGCATTTGGCGTGTCCCTTCCGTGTCCCTGTGTCCGACACGTGGATACGGCAACCTGTAGAAGTGTCGGTACTTCATAGGTGGGAATAGATTGTTGCTTCTCGAGTTTTGAAGTTAGTTGAAATTTTGTTGGTTATAGCTAAGTAGCACTCACATGAAGTCACTTTTACAGGAGGATAAAAATAAAGCAGCTGCTTTGAAAAACGCTTATGTTTTAATGGGAAGACATCAGCTGGAGCTGGCTGTTGCTTTCTTTTTGCTTGGTGGTGATACCTCTTCTGCTGTTACTGTCTGTGCAAAAAATCTTGGGGATGAGCAGCTTGCTCTTGTAATTTGTCGCCTTGTTGAGGGTTATGGCGGGGCATTAGAGCGTCACCTTATACTAAATTTCTTGCTTCCAACTGCAGTTGGAAAAGGCGACTCCTGGCTGGCAAGCTTTCTAGAGGTGCTGAGTTACAAGTTTGTCCATCAAAGAGATATCGTTCGGGACTATGGATTCATTTAAAGCTTTTGAATGTTTTCTGCCGTGTAAAAGGCCATTCTTACTCTTTTCTTTTTTCCTTTTTTGCAGTGGGTATTAGGGAATCATGCACAATCCTTTTTTAGCATGCTTGGCATTCAAAAGGATTCACCGATCAATAGCTCTGCCTTCTTATACAATCATACTCCTTTTCTGGATCCAAGCATCGGTCAATACTGCCTAATGTTGGCAACCAAAAACAGTTTTAAGAATGCTGTTGGGGAGCGTGATGCTGCAGTCCTGGGTAGGTGGGCAATTTTGATGAGTACTACTGCCCTTAACAGATGTGGCCTGCCTGTAAGTTTATCTTCACATAGTTGATATTGTGTATGGTTATAATGTGCTGATTTGTATCCAAGGACTTCTATCCATGAGGGGAGGAAAGAAACGCCCGTGCTCTGCTACAAAACTAAAGTTGGTCATGTTTACTTGTATGTCTCTGACAAGTTGAGACATTGACATATAGTTCCATGTTATTTTACATACCAACAACTCCCCTTTAGCATGATTCATAATTTTCCTAAGGTTGCTTCATATTTTTTTAGCATGCAAGATGAAAGTTTTGGACTGGCCTACTTATTGGAGAAATGATGATAATGGTTGTCAACTTGTCTTATAATTGGTTACTTTTTCCTTCTAAAGGGTCTGTTCCTTAGTTGCACGAAGCGGGAGCCGGGGCGGGGGAGCGACGATCATAGAAGTGAGGGAGCGCCGTCAGGAGCGTTTAGGGAAAATTAATTAAATATTTTTATGTCTTTTAATATAGTTAAATATCAAAAAAAAAATATTACTCTACCTCTTAGATTGCTAAACATAAAATTATTTATACTTTTAATACGAGATTCCAACTGTTCTCCATATCTTAGTTGCACGAAGCTTGGGCAGGATCGGGGGCGAAGGATTATAAGAGCACCTCTATCAGGAGGGAGAGCCTTTAGGAATTATACATAAAAATATAAATATGTAATGCAAGTAAATATTAGTATGCGTCATTTATGTCAATTACAAAGATTGTCTTAGTAACTAAGTAATATTATGATTATATAAAGTAATTGAGCAAATTTTAAGTTAATATTTTTCTAATATCATGTCATTACTTTGTCTTTTCTCTTGCTTGGTATCTTTAGTTTTTGTTTCTTTTGGGATTTGTATGCCTAAGAGGTTATATCCTAGTTGGGAGCGGGTTCCTTCCTCAATGGGAGGAGGTTCTAGGAGAGTCTTGACTTGGGAGCACGGGAGCGAGGTTTTGAGGTGGATTCGCCACCCCTATAGGAGGTTCCTGCAACTAAGGTCTGTCCGCGTGTATGTGTTTGTGGTTGTCATATAATTGGAGAAATGATGATAATGGTTGTTGGGATTTGTCCCACATTGGTTAATTATCACCTAAAAAACTAGTATATGAGCCTGGGCGGCCTCTCCACTCATTGCCAATTGGTTTTGAGTTGGATGCTTTAACATGGTATCAGAGCTAGGTTTTCGGAGGCTTTTCCCCTTTGTTTGTGCCATAGTTGCACTTTGTTTCGTTGTGATCTGAATGTTCCGGATCCTTTGTTGTCCTTTTCACATGCGAGTCGGGGTCGCACGTGCGGGGGAGTGTTGGGATTTGCCCCACATTGGTTAATTATCACCTCGAAAACTAGTATATGAGTTTGGGCGGCCGCTCCACTCATTGCCTATTGGTTTTGAGTTGGATGCTTTAACAATGGTTGTCATATATTTCCTCTTTCTATGTTGCCCCAGTGGGCATGTTGAACTGATCTATCTTTTTATGCATTTCAAGATCGAAGCTTTGGAGTGCCTCACAACTTCTTTGAGCACGATTGGGGTTTCAGATCAAGGAAGCATGTCAGATATTGAGAAAATTGAAGTTCTGAACAAAATGCTCATGCCATTTCCATACAATTCCTCCCGTAACTGGATATCAGGCGATGTGGCTTTCCATTTGGGGACACATGCTAAATTAGATTTATCAATGCAGTACATTTCAAAACTGTTAAGAGAGCATCCAAGCTGGCCGGATAGCAAATGCTCTGAGTATGGGATTCAACAATACAACACGTTACTGGAAATCTTCCACAAGAAGTTAATGGGAGCGCTTGCATATCTTGAGCGAAAATTCTCTTTGAATCCTTTCCATCTGATTAACATGGTATGCCGTTCTTTGGCCTATGCATACATATCTGATTGTGTCATTGTTTTGATGCACCCCTGCTTTCTCTTCCAAAAGAGACTGATATCCTTTTTCCCGTACAGATTGTAAGATTCCTGTCAAATAATGGGTTATCCCCTATTGGATACCATTTATTGCATGCCTATGCTTCTCAATACTCCTCACAAGATAAGAGCGCTTTGCTTGACAGTTTCCTCTTGTATCCTATCGAACCCATGCTACTTTTGAAGGCTACTGAAGAAATGTCCTGCTTATTTTCGAGATATGTTGTTTCCTGTTTTTTAACTTGCTCTCAGCCAAAGTCATGCTCCACTGATAATAATGCTGCTGTTGGAAATAGATTTGACTTTCTGGTGGCTTCAAAGTTCTACTTGCAAGGTCTCATATCATCCTTGTGGAGGTTGAGAGCCATTTTAAAGCTGTCCTCTGGTTTTTGTAGCGATGACATCATCAGGAAAACTTGCGTCATTCTTGATTTGTCCGAGTATTGTGCATATCTTGCATCAGCTTGGCTTCAAAGGAGTTCTAAAGCTCTTATTCTGGTTGTGAAACCCCTTTTGCTTGCATGTTCAGAAGGGCATGCACCTAATGAAATCACCATGGGTGATCTGAAGATGCTCCTCCACCATACTAAAGAGTTGCTGGCTCAGAAGACATTGAGTGATAACATGGGAAGCGCTGTCGGGTTGACAAAAGCGACAGAGCAGAAGCAAGGTGAGGTTATTATACCTACAATACCAGAAGATGTGAGATGGATGATCATTAGGGCTGCTTTGTGGGGACACATATCTACTTTTCTGAAGGATCACCTGACCTCCTTATTTGATAATATTGAAGAAAACTATTCTTTTGGTCCGTTTGATAGACTTTCCTCCTCTATGTCTAGCATGTCTGAAACTGATGGGATTAATGAGCCTAATCAAATGAGGCTGGTCTCGGTGGTTTTGGCCAAGTTATTGAAAACTACGCATGCTCAAATTTCTTCTTCTAGTATGAAACACCTTGCATCATTTCTGCTTCAGAAAATGGAGGATGGTTCCAATGAACCCACTCTTATGTGGTTAAAAGGGTTCAGTGAGTCTAGTCCAAGTGCCCTCAATAAGCATCTTAGTCATGGTTTTGACGGTCAGGATGTGGTGAACATGGGAAATGACTTATCAGCATCTGAGAAATTATGGGATTTTCTTTCTGATCCTAAATTTATATGTAAAAGACTTGAACAACAAAGCTTTATATGGCAACAGTATATTAAGCCCAAAACCCCCAGAGAATGGAGTGACATGTTTGTGAGCGTCAATGGGGAGTGTAAAGCTGAGGAAAGTTCTAAACAAGGAGCTGGTTTTGATGGCAGTGAAACTGGATCACCTTTACAAGGCCCATCTCCAGACCATAATTCTTTTCCAAGTAGTGTACAACCAAATATGATGCTCACTGAGAAGTTTTTACCTTTCCAGAATCCTAAAGAAGTTTATAGGAGAAATGGAGAACTTTTAGAGGTACTTATTTCCTGCTGTTACTCTTCTTAATCTATTGCTCTAATAACATATTCCTGGTTACTTTCCAGAGCTTCGTAAGATATTTCATGATTACTGAATCTCAATGAATGAGCAGGCATTGTGTATCAACTGCATTGATCAAAAGCAAGCTGCTCTTGCAAGTAACAAAAAGGTGAGACCCCATTCTTATGTTTTAGCTTTCGTCTTAATTACTTGATGATGAGGTTATTTGGTGAAACTGCTTTTTTGTTGCTCAAGTTCCTTTGTTATAGTCTGCTCCTCCGCATTCACATTTTGTTGGTAATGTGAATTCAAACTTAGGATTTAAAGTTAGTTGTGTGCAAAGAATGACCAAACAAAATGTGTGTGTGTGTGTGTGTGATCATGTCGTACCGTATCACAAATTCAAAAGAATAATGGTCAAGTCAGTATCGATCCACGAAGACAGATTGGTTGAGTTATGCTAGTTTTGATTGGTTTCTAATTTAATTCGATGAAAAGAGGAATTGGTTTGGTTTTGAGAATTACTAAATTAAAATGAGCAATATTAAAATGGAGTAAAATTAATGGAGAGAGGATCTAGGGTTTCAAATCTACCCGGACCACGTAACTAGGCTAAGTATAGGCTAGGGTTACTATTCAAATTGCAATTGTCAAGTAGATAATTTAGTTTTTAACCGGCACGGGCTATCCCATAGCACGGACCGTCTCGCTAGCACAACCCGTCTCTTTCACGGGCTGTTAGTGGCACGATCCGTCTTACAAGCATAACCCATCTCAGTTACCCAAGCACAAGCAAAGAAAACTGTTGATTAACTAGGTATTTGAGATCGCGCACACAATACACAAAAAATTGAAAGCATAAAAACCATTCCATTCGATCGTAATGAAAATGGATCTTAGTTAAACAACTGATTCGAATAAATAAACATAAATCTTATACATAAGCAAAGTTACTTGGACCAGAGCTTCATCTCCCTCCTAGATGGTGTTTAGCCGCCCATGGAATAGATGAGTTGCCTCTCTCCAACATCAGAACCCTTAATAATGACCTGGATTCTCCTTTTATACCGCTCACAACTCTCTTGGAGTCCAAGCAAAAGAAAAATTTTATGAAGTCCAATCTCAACCAAACTCCACAACATTCCCGTTTTTGCCTTCTGCAGCCTGCTTCCAGTCCAATTTCGACCTCCAAGACGTTGAAATTTGGAAAACTTATAAACTGGAAAGTTGTAGGAAATTGAATTTCCTTGCTGGTGTTGCAAACCTTGCCTCAATCAGACACTCAAGCTAAAATATATGACCAAAATACTGAAGGCTGTCCAGATTCCGTTCCAACTCGGGATTGAATGATTTTCTTTCCAAATTACACTTTATTTGGCCCATTGATCTCCAAAGCCTACAAACACATTAAACTAATTAATCTGCACCAAGTAACAACGACACACAAGTATAGATTAGGGGGCTTAATTGGGTACAATTAAGCACCTATCTCTGTGTGTGTGTGCGCGTGTGTGCGTGTGTGTGTGTGTGTGTGTGTGCGTGTTGTGGACACTATTTTCATCATATGAATGGAGCAGTACGTATGTCTGCTTTAGTAGCATGGCGTTGATTGATTAAAACAATGATACTAAGCGTACTTGGAAATGAATTTCTATTTGTTTTTATTTAATGGTTTTCTCCTCATATATCTCCCTTCTGAATATGCTGAACATATTTCTCGTGATATCATCTTTTATTCAGGGGATACTATTCTTTAACTGGGATGGTGGCCTACCTCTAAGAGATTATTCTAACTATATCTGGGCAGAGGCAGATTGGCCGCATAATGGGTGGGCAGGATCAGAATCTGCCCCAGTCCCTACATGTGTGTCTCCTGGCATAGGACTTGGAAGCAAGAAGGGGACACACCTTGGGTTGGGTGGAGCAACCATTGGAGTCAGTTCCATGGCAACACCAGGGAAAGATTTAACAGGTGGTGGAGCATTTGGAATTCCAGGTTATGCTGGTATGGGTGCATCAGGCCTTGGTTGGGGAATTCAAGAGGACTTCGAGGAGCTCACTGATTTACCTGCCACTGTCAAAAACCTTAACACAAGGGCGTTCTCGAGCCATCCTTCTAGGCCTTTCTTTTTGGTTGGATCTAGTAACACACACATTTACTTATGGGAGGTATGGATCATGAACCTAGATAGCATTCTATATGGCTGATTGAAGCCTCAACCAGTTGTTCTATTTTGGAAAGATAGGAAGACTGATCCAAGCTCTCTTATGTTTGGGTTGTTATTCGTGTACTCAGTGAAAGTGTGGTAAAAAGTTCAATAGGAAGTAATAAAAGCATGGAAAATTAAGCTGTGCTCTAGGAGTAGGAGCAATGCTCTTCCTCTCACACGAGTGTGTGGGCTCTGGTTCCAAGTGTGTGGACCCCACTCTTTTACCAGAGGGAGGAGCGTTGCTCCTGGAGCACAGAATAATCAATCTAAACGCATGCCTAGTCTTTGCAGAATCTGATTTTAATTTAATTGGTACCAGTTACTGTCATTGTTACTGTCAAAGAAGTCGATCTCCACTAACAAAGACTGTAATGAGTGCAGTTTGGCAAGGACAAAGCGACTGCAACATATGGTGTGCTTCCTGCTGCAAATGTACCTCCACCCTATGCTCTTGCATCCATAGCTGCTGTGCAGTTTGATCAGTGTGGACAGAGATTTGCAACTGCTGCATTAGATGGAACTGTATGTACATGGCAGCTTGAGGTGGGAGGAAGGAGCAATATCTATCCAACAGAATCATCTGTCTGCTTTAACAACCATGCATCGTACGCAATATCTCCTCTTAATTAACTAAAAACACTCTATTTTGGGTCCAATCATTGTCCATGTAAGAGATTTAGTTACATATAAGAGCATTCAACAATCGTGCCATATCTGCAAGTCAAACTAACGGTTGCGAGGCACGATATTACAGCTGACATTCAAAAATAGGCATGAAGCCAAATGCTTGCTCTTATTGGCCATTTAACATGGCTGTACCAGTTGCACCAAAAAAGTTGTACCCAACCAGTTTTCTTGTTCCTTTCCTGTGTTGTTATTTCAAAAATCTTTTAATACTCCTTCCTTTTGAGCTGAAGAATTTACCAGGTTGTCAAACATGATGAAATGTGATAGCTCTTTGTTTTTTGTGAGATGCGATTGATAATTTTCTGTCCAAAAAGAAGAAAATGTTTTCCATATGATTTGAGGGCTCTGTGTGTGTGTGTGTGTGTGTGTGTGTGATGGTATTTGTAAAACATTAGAACATCAGTGTCTAGTCATGCCATATTGCCATTTCCATTTTTATGGTTGGCACTATCTTTTTGCTTCTGTAATTGATCTTGGACAACCAGGTTGTTAGACAGTAGCTTTCTTGTCTTTTTAGATTCTGGACCATCTATCCATTGAAATTGGTCTCCAAAGAAAGTGGTAGGCGGATAGGCTTATCTTCTAATATTTAATAATATTTAATACTATGAGATAGGTTGTTACGTTAAAGATAGATCACGTAAACTATGCAGTCAATGTTGTTTCGTGGACAGAAATCATAGAAGGTTTCAGTTTTCCATTGCTTTTGATACTTGTAAGCTTAATTATTGACATATAATGATACTATTTGCCCCAGGGATGTCACCTATGTTACTGCCAGCGGATCAATAATTGCTGTTGCTGGGTATAGCTCCAATGGCGTTAATGTGGTTATATGGGATACACTTGCACCACCAACAACTTCTCGAGCTTCCATCATCTGTCATGAAGGTTTGTGTTTGTCCTGTGAACTGTTAGCTGCAAATCTGGTCAACATGGTGGTTTTGTTTTTATCTTTGCATGGCATCTGACTGTAATCAGTTATTTCCACTTGATGTTATTCGATGATATAATCGAAAGAACTGTTAATGTTAGTATAGGTATATACCATTTGTCAGTTGGAAATGAGCTGATAATTCTGTTGGCACTGACAGAAATTAGTAAGGAAAAATGGAAATTTTTCAATGTGATTTTGTTGTTTGATATCACTTACATAGTTGTCCTAGTGGGAAAGAGAAAGGAAAGATGAGGTAGAATAATTGCATATTATCCTCTCTTTTTCTGTAGTTTGGGAAAACAATTGTAGTATCAAAAGCATCAATAGTATTCTCTACACATCTGCTGCGCACATTTTCCAACCACCCTCAGGCATCATGTGGAAAAAAATCCTAAGTTTATTGTCCTCCTAATTGTCAGCCGTGATGAGTTTTGCGTATTGGACTTACTTTTGCATGTATACTTGCTTGAGTAGGTGGTGCCCGCTCGCTTTCGGTGTTTGATAATGACATTGGAAGTGGTTCTGTTTCTCCATTCATTGTGACTGGCGGTAAAGATGGTGATGTTGGACTTCACGATTTTCGTTACATAGCTACTGGAAGGGCTAAGAGGCATAGACATTTCGGTAGCGGTGAACCAGACAACAATGCATCTTTGAATGCAGACGGGATGCTTTGGTATATACCAAAGGCTCACCTAGGTAATGAAACATTATCTTCTATGGAGTTATGATTGATTCTTCGAAAAGGATAAATATATGCTAAACAAAGTTTTGGTTGATCTTATTGAAGGGAGTGTCACCAAAATATCTACCATCCCAAATTCCAGTTTATTCTTGACTGGAAGCAAAGATGGAGATGTTAAACTCTGGGATGCAAAAACGGCCAAGTTAGTTATTCATTGGTCAAAGTTGCATGAAAGACGCACCTTTCTGCAACCTAGTTCACGGGGCTTTGGCGGAGTCGTTCGGGTAATCCATTTTATTACCCAAGTTGATTGCAAGGTTTACTGTATATTCTCCATGTTGAAAGCATAGGGTGCTTGTTTGCTGTTGTCATGGCCTGAATATTTTCTTATCCGATTATTTCAGGCTGGCATTACAGATATTCAAGTGATTTCTCATGGTTTCCTGACATGTGGTGGAGATGGTTCAGTAAAGCTGGTTCAGCTCAAAGGTTTTTCATAGGAATTTTTGGTAAATGAAAATCAAGTTCACCTAGGCTGACAAAAAGGAAGTAATTCTCAGAAACTACCTAACTCGGAAAACTCACAATGGGGATATCCAATAGCTCCCGATATGCTTGGTTAAGCTTGTGGTTTGCCACCCACATGCTTATTTGGTTAACAAAATACATCTCCTTGAAGGTTTCAGTATTTGTTTTGTAAACCCACAATCTTTGCAAATTACCCGTGAAGCCAAAACGGAGCAATTTTTGTTGTTGTACTTCATCACTTAACTATTATTACATCAGGTTGGGAGTTGAAGGGGATTCTTTTTTATCCGGATCAGTTGCTATGTAAACCATCTAAGCTGGCAACCATTCGCTGAACATTTGATTATTGGTTTGCCATGGATATTTCATAAGCAGTGGAGCAGCTGCTTAACTGGTATTCTGATTTCTTCACGCTCTCTTCTGCCTGAAGTCTTCATTGTTGGAGCCGAGCTGTTTGCCGTGTTTAAAGGTTTTGATTCTATCTTATTCATGATCCTGCATAGGTCCTCTTCCCTCCTATGTCAATCGAACCTGTAAACGAGCTGCGACTCGGGATGCTCATGAACAACTCTGGTTTGCAGCCCTAACTAACTGTTTGATTTTTTTCTGCTCTTTTTGAGGAGGGAAAGATGGGGTGGGTGGAGAAAACTTATTTTATTCATTAGCGAGCATTTGAATGGAGTTCATGGATCCAGATGAGCTAAAGGGCCCAGAGAATTTATAGCGTGCCCCAGTCGGCGGGGATAGGAGATTTTGTTACATATTTAGTTATAATGTACAGACTGGATATGGTGGAAAATTCATACGAAAATATAAAAGCTATGATTGCTGTATTTTGTTATCTCCTTCTCTGTGTTTCTTTTGAGTTACATTCAGCAGGTAGATTGTAGGTTTTGTGTACATGGTTGTCAATATCTGTCACTTTTTTCAGACAAACACTAGGATTGCCTATTGATGCTATGAGTTTTAAGGTGGTTTGAGAATCTCTGTGCTGGATGCTGTGGGATATGGTCCCACGGATTTGAGAACAACTTTGTATGCCGAACGGCCACCGCCATGTGGTATCCATTGGCATATCCGAGCATTTCACACATGTTTTGGACGGCCCAGATTTAATGGTGATATTTTTGTAAATTTTGGGAGTGAATTTACCCCCAACAAATCTGGGCCATCAAAAATATAATTGGACTGCTTGGATGAGCCAACGAGTATCACGTAACGGTAACCTATCTGCATACAAGTTTTTCTTCATGGATTTAGATACAGATGCTGCTTGTTAAAACATCACAGTCATTACCTGGGCCGGGTGCTGAGTTGCGTAACGCATTTAATTCCAACACTTTTTGTCCTCCAAAAGTCTCCGAACTTTATTATCGAAGCTTTTACTTGTAGGGATCGATTCTTTAATACACCGGAATTCACGTAACTTAATTTCACCGAGGTGGGGATATTTAATTTTTATTTTCTTGTCCTATATTATCTTTTAAGCTATGGTCGTGCCGTGCTTGGATGCACTTATTGTCCCGCCATCTGAAAAAGAGAAAAAAAAGGTGAACCAATTGTCAAGCGTCTAGTTGGCTATTTCACAAATCTTATTTATTTTTATTTTCTTTATAATCAAGTGTTCGGACCTAGTTAAAAAAAAAAAAAAAGTGAGATTCGTTAAAAATCCAACTATATGCTTGACAATTTTTTACGAATCTTTAATGACATACAAAGATGATATATGACATTTTCATCTCGGAGGTATTGGTACAGAAGTTAGAGCAAATCCAATGGTAGATGGAAAATAACTATAGCTATTGCTATATTTTGGCACCAAAAAGTGGTTTTTGGTGCTAAAATAGAACTCAGTCTCCAGTGGTTGGTTCTATTTTAGAACCAAACAGTTTCAAATTTAACTAACTTTCCCTCCACCTCACTATTAATTACTTTTTCAATCCCAATTTAACTATCTACATTATTTTCAACTCCGTTGTAATCTAATTTTTTAACCCTCCGTTCCCAACTAATTTTTCAACCCCCGTTCTACCTAATTTTTCGGATATTTTTCAATCCATCATTCTCAACCCCGTTCCACCGTTTTCAACCACCATTCAACCCCAGATATTTTTCTTATCTAACTTTCTTCAACTATCATTCTACCAAACTTTCTCATCTAACTTTCTTCAACCACCATTCTATCCAACATTTCTATAAATACACATCCAACCTCAATCAGCCACCACACCCATTCACATGTACTTGATATATTTTCCTTTCCAAACTAAAATCATGAGCAAGTTAACCAAGAGGGGCAAACAAGACGTTGACGGTTAAACTTTGTCAATATAGTTAATCACGTTTTCACCCTTAAAACGAGGTTGATCTCTATACCCCATAGAATAATAAAACTATATCCACTATGTCATAATAATAAATTGTCCTGGGCTAACGTGTAATAGACGATTAATAATACCCGCATAAAAAATAGTAACTTTAAAACACTTTTTCAAGTTTTTTTCAATGTTCAATCATGGCTTTCGATAATACATGCGTTCTGATGTTTTTCAAAAAATATATATTTCGATACACTTTTGAGAGTATCAGTAATCATATTAAACATTAACCACTTCTAAGATGATTGGTAGTACCATTTTTTCATATTTGTAATAATATTAATGATGTAACGCCCCGATTTTTTTCGGAAACGTCAAAATAATTTTCAAAGGCAATTCCACAAAAGACTTCATAGATCCATCATAATACCGTACCGAAAGCAAGTGTTATAGTTTTACAACCATATCGAATT
>JAXBDA010002613.1:0-41019 GCA_036023075.1 Gaultheria prostrata | reverse complement strand
TAAAAGTTAAAACATTGGATGAAACCATTGAACCCATTTTTTTCAAGTTATTTGTGCGCCGATGAGGCACTTAACGATATCCGATCGAGTTGATTTTTGGTACACATGTAGTACTCGACGAGCTCTACACGGTGGATTCTCCGATCGTTAGAACGATGCCGGCGCGGCGCCGGAATTGGCTGCACAGCACGCTGCGCAGTACGGGGCTGTGCAGCACCTCCCCTGTTCCGTGAAATGAGGGACATGCATCAGTAGACATTCACATTAAGTACACTGGATGGATGGATGGATGCATGCGTATAACAATAGAGTCCATGTAAATTGTAAAGCTGGGAGTACTGCAATTATAAAATGGGTTAACTTACAAAAAAAAAAAAAAGAAGTCCATGATCTCTACCAACTAGAACGTCTGCTAACATACCCATATATTCAAATCAAATGCACAGCTTTTCAGAGGGGAGTAAATTACAGAATTAAGCTAAATTAGAGTAGAATTTTGTGGAATCAATGAAGGCATACCAAAAAAAAAAAAATTTGAAAAGTAATTAACTCCATTAAAGATGCACAGTGAGAGTGGGTGGATGTAGCGGTCATGCTCTGCTTTTTAGTAAGTGCTTTTTCTTCTCCTCTCGCCCAAATGTTTCCTTTGCAATAGTACTACTACTACTACACATTTGACAGATGTCTTCGGGCATTCGTAATCAATCTCTAAAATTCTATTTTAGAAATCGGATGTGATATATAGAGGGGAAATTTTGTAATTGGATCCCTCTTTTTATTTAGAGACACACACCTCCATTTTGGTCTCCAAACCTCTAAAAAGGAAGGTGTGACCCTCCATAAAGTACAAAAGTTAAAGAATAAATGAGACAAATTACAAAATCTTCCCTTGATATATCACATTCGGTCTCTATTTTGGACGTTTAGAATTTGATTGGAGATGCCCTTAGCTCAGTGAAAAGAGACGTATCTGAAAGCTGTGGGTAGTACTGCTCTCCAAGCTTTTTTTATTTATTCTTTTATTCATGTGCAGCTGCAAAAGTGCTAGAGCTTTCATATGTGCACTGTGGCTCACAACTTAATCGATTAATTATCATTCCCATTCTCATTTTACTGAATCTTCTACAGTATTGGTCAAATAAGCTCAATGTTAATTCTAACCATAGTTGTCCAATCTTGAATCGAATCTACGATTGAGAGAATTATTTTTCAAACCTTAATCGAATCAAATCGTGTATTGAATCGTAATCGAATCAAATCGTGTATTGAATCGTATAGCACGTCACCCCGATTTGCCCCTTATTTTTTTCATTATATTAAAATACATAGTTAGGCCTATAGATGACAAAGATATTTAAGAAATAAATGCTATAGACCTAAATAAATAAGAAAGGTGTCTTAGGTGATGATTTTAAAAAAATTCGTGATCCAAAAGAGAAGACCCTTTGGTTGTATGTATTGCAATAGATTCAGATTCGATGAGGCAATTTTTATTTTGTTGGTCATAGGAATGAAGAAAGCCTTGATTCGATTATAGAACAGAATTCAAGAACATCAAACCAAAACCCTAACTACAGAGTTGAGAGAGTTGAGAGAGAAAGAGAAATGAACAAAGTATCTTTGAATGTATGTTTTCTGTTACTGAATACAAGCGTGTTCATGTGTTTATATACCTGTGTTACAAACGGAAACAAACTAACAGAAGCTAACAGAAAAGGAAAGAAGCTGTTACAATTAACGTGTACACTTGTAACTGCTAATTACCAAACAAAGCACGTGTTTAACTAATAAATTGGACTGCTTAACTAATAAGCTAGCTGGAACTAATGTGCTTGATTAACAGTCCCCCTGAAACTCAAGGGAAGGCACTGAACTCTGAGTTTGGAAGCAAGAGCCTGGAATCTGGCAACAGAGAGAGGTTTAGTGAAGATATCTGCAGTATGAGTCTCAGTGCTAATGTGATGAATCGAAATTTGCTTGGCCACAACTCTCTCTCGAACAAAATGGTAGTCTACCTCAATAGTTTAGTTCTTGCATGGAAAAATGGGTTGGATGCCAAAGCTATTGCAGACATGTTGTCACAAAAAACCACAGGAACACCATCTACAGAAACATGAAGATCTTTAAGGAGTTGTTGGAGCCAAACCAATTCAGCAGTGGTGTGGGCCAAGAACCTATATTCAACTTCAGTGCTCGAACGAGCAACGGTGGGTTGTTTCTTGGCACTCCAAGATACAAGATTATCTCCCATAAAAACACAGAATCCTGAAATGGACCTTCTATCTAGCTGATTCCCAGCCCGATCAGCATCACAATAAGCAGTAAGAAACAGTGAGGACTGAGAGAAATGCAATCCTTGGTGAAGAGAGCCTTTTACATATCTTAAAATGCATTTAACAGCTGCAAAATTGGATATAGTAGGTGCATGCATAAACTGACAAACAGAGTTCACAGAATGTGAAATTTCAGGCTTTGTAAGGGTCAAATATTGAAGGGATCCCAGGAGTAACAGAGTCAGCAGAGGTAGAAGGCTTAGTTGAGGAAGGGGACAAACTTGGTTTACAGTCCACCATTCCTGCCTTAGCAAGAAGTTCCAAAGCATATTTCTTCTGAGTAAGATATATAACCAGCATTGTCTCTAAACACCTCAATTCCCAGAAAATAGTGAAGATCACCTAAGTCCTTTAAAGCAAACTTACTCTGAAGTTGACTCAAAAGGGATGAAATAAAAGAGGAACTGGTGCATGTAACTATAATATCATCTACATAAATGAGGACATAGGTGAGATCTGAACCATCAGCTTTGACAAACAGTGAAGAATCAGACACACTATTGTGAAATCCAAGAGTAATCAGATGATGAGGGAACAAGGCATGCCATGCCCTAGGAGCTTGCTTAAGCCCATATAGAGCTTTGTGAAGTTTGCAGACATAAGAAAGTCTAGATGGATCCTTGTAACCAGGTGGTTGAGTCATGTAAACATCCTTCTGTAGCACCCCATGAAGGAAGGCATTAAAGACATCCAATTGTCTCAGAGGCCAGCCAAATTCCAATCAATTTCAAGATTGATGCTAGCTCACCCTTGGACAGCCAAAGAAAGCACCATTCTAAGGGTAGGTTGTTTAATTACAGGGCTGAAGGTTTCAGTATAATCCATACCCTCTGTTTGTTGGTTTCCCCTTGCCACTAGTCTAGCCTTAAACCTTGCAATAGTCCCTTCTGAATTTCTCTTTAGTTTGAATATCCAGTGGCACCCAATGACATTAGCGGAAGAAGGAGGTGGTACCAAGGACCAAGTGCCCTGAGACAATAATGCCTCATATTCTGTTGACATAGCTTTATGCCAGTTGGAATTTTTAACAGCTTCAGCAAAGCATTTAGGTTCAGTAGCTGCTGTGGAACCAGAAGTGGTAGAAGATGCGGTGAGAGGAAGAGAAAAAGGTTTGGTGGGTTTAAAAATGCTATGCTTGGATCTTGTGACCATATGATGAGGAAGTTGTAAAGGAGTAGAAGATAAGACAGGAGAAGGAAGTAAAGGTTCAGACTCATTGAGGGAGAAGGGGAAGTAGAACAAGAGGTTGCAGGAGAAGAAGAGGAAGATACAGCAGGGGAAGAAACAGAAATTGTAGGAGAAAGAGGAACAACAGGAATAGTAAGAGGTACAGAACTTTCAGAGGCAAGGGTGACATCAAAAAAGAGAGAGGAAGTTGAAGGAGGTATATGTGACTCTGAAGAAGAAGGTTGTTGAGTAAGAGACACATAGGGAAATTCAGATTCTACAAACTTGACATGTGTGGATGTGTACACTTTTTGGGAAATAGGGTCATAACATCTGTAGCCTTTAGTGTGAGGACAATAACCCATAAAAACACAACGAGTAGACTTAGGAGGCAGCTTATGAGAAGCATAAGGTTTTAACCAAGGAAAACACAAGCACCCAAAGGGTTTAAGGAAAGAATAGTTTGGTATAGAATGAAACAATAGGGTATAGGGAATTTGGAAATTAATAGCAGAATGATGTAGTTGATTAATAAGATGCACACTAGTGAGTAATGCTTCCATCCAGAACTTAATAGGTAGATGAGCTTGATATAAAAGAGCAAGAATGGTCTCCATTATGTGTCTATGAGACCTCTCTGCTCTGCCTTTCTATTCAGGTGTATTAGGGCATGAAGTCTGATGAATTAGACCATGTTCAAGAAAGAGATGACACAAGTATTTATTTATGAATTCTCCACCATTGTATGATCTAAAAGATTTAATAAACTGATGGAATTGAGTTTTGACATAGGCAGTAAATTGAGTGACAATGGTTTGCACATCAGATTTGTAATGCATTGGAAAAACCCACAAATATCTACTGAAACCATCAAGAATAACAAGGTAATACTTGAATCCTCTGAAAGAAGCAATAGGGGCAGGCCCCCAAACATCCATGTGCATTAGCTCAAATGGTGTTTTAGCACAAGAAGTAGACAAAGAAAAGGGCATGACTCTTGGTCACATTACATGAAACACAATTGACATTAAAAGGTTTGTGAATGGGTAAACTGAAATGCTGAGACAAGTATTGAAGAAGAGTAGCATTGGGATGACCTAGCTTGTTGTGCCACAAAGCTGCAGGAGAAGAATCAGGAGAAGAAGATGAAGCAGACAACAATGCTTGAGGTAGGCTGCTAGTACAAGGCAGAATTGGATACAATCCCTGATGAGAAGGACCCTGGTGCCAAATCTGATTCGTTATTCTGTCCTGAATAACAAAGCCAAACTCATCAAAGACAAGTCTACAATGATTGTCAGAGGCAAGCTTATGAACAGACAAAAGATTATGACTAACAGAAGGAACATGCAACAGTTGTGTAAGAGACAGAAGAGTTAGAAATAGGAAGAACAACATCACCAGTGTGAGAGATTGGTAAAGACTTACCATTACCAACAACCACTCCTGTATTACCATTATAAGGCTGTTGAAGAGAGAGGTTGGAAAGCTCATTGGTCACATGATTAGTGGCACCACTATCCAGGTACCAATTGCTAAAAGTCACAGGTGCATCATTTGCAGAAGGAGAAGCACTGGCATTGGGATAAGCAATAGAACATGGTGGATAAGTACATGGTTGAGGGTGATATGGAGATGGTAGTGCAGGAGCAAAATAGGCCTGAGGTGCTGTAGGTAGCAGTCCAGCACCATGACTGGATTGAGATATATTGAGATTAGGTGAAGTCATTTGATATTGAGGTCCAGCAAAAGGTGACAGGTGATGGCATAGAAGGGTTAGGATACTGTAACATATGTGCCTGTGGATAGGTCTGTGAAGACAGATTTGTAGAGTATGACAGGGGTTGATACTGAAGATTCATACGATGATGACAAGTTTTGGTAGTATGATTAGTCTTGTCACATATTTGGCATGCAGGTCTAGGTCCATTCCTTTGGTTTCTGAACCCTCTTGGTCTATTATTAGGTCTAAAATTGTTGTACTGTTGTGGATAAGGAGCAACAAGCATGGGAGAAGCCTGAGGCTGCATCATATGATGTTGCAGTACAATAGGTGACTGTGAAGCAATCTCAGATGGACCAAAATTAATGTGTTGTTGTGGTACTTGATGAGCAGAAGAAGATGGAACTTGCTGATGGGAAAATTGCTCAGCAGTAGTATTCACAGATGTAGATGCCCTAGGTGCAGCCATAAACACTGAGGTAGTCATATCTGAGTTTGTGCGCACAGTTGTAGACCTATTCCTTCTCATTTCTTCACCATTCAAGATAGTAACTAATTCTTCAAAGGAAATATTGCCAACTCTGGCACTAAGTGCTGTCTGAATAGTGTCAAATTCTGTAGGCAAGCCATGTAAGGTGTAGAAGATTAAATCTTCTTCAGAGACAGGGGCTCCTGCTGCAGCAGATTTGTAGGCCAACTGTTTGATTGTGTCAAAATATGCCTCTAGAGTAGAAGTTTTAGATACACTATACAATTGCCTCTTTAGATCATGGACATGTGTTCTAGATACAAAATTAAATCGATGCTCGAGAATTTCCCAAATTTGACAGGCATGATCCAAACCTAAGATCAAAGGTAAGGTTGTAGCAGAAATTGTGGCTATAAGACAGGACACTAATTGACTATTAATAGCCTTCCACAAATTCACATCAGGTTCGGTAACGGAAATTTTTGTAGTACGCAAAGCGGATGATAAGGGACACAAAATTGTTCCATCAACGTAGCCAAAAAAATTATTCGCCTTTAAAGCATGTTCGATTTGTGTTCTCCACAACACATAGTTGTGTGAATCTAACTTGAGTGTGACGAATGAATGTATATTCGAAATTAGGAACACTAAAGATGGAGGCAAGTTCAACTTCACAGTCGTAGATTTGATCGCGCCAGTTGACGAGGATGATGAATTCACCGTGATTGCCATGTACGATTGCTTTGAACAATTCAGAAGATTTCCAGAATCGAAGTCTTGACAGAGGTCGCACAACGCTCTGATACCATGAAGAAAAGCTTGATTCGATTATAGAACAGAATTCAAGAACATCAAACCAAAACCCACTACAGAGTTGAGAGAGAGAGAAATGAACAAAATATCTTTGAATGTATGTTTTCTGTTACTGAATACAAGCGTGTTCAGGTGTTTATAAACCTGTGTTACAAACGGAAACAAACTAACAGTAGCTAACAGAAAAGGAAAGAAGTTGTTACAATTAACGTGTACACTTGTAACTGCTAATTACCAAACAAAACACGTGCTTAACTAATAAACTGGACTGCTTAACTAATAAGCTAGCTGGAAAACTAATGTGCCTGATTAACAAGGAAAACGAGTCAGATAACCATTTCAAGGCTATTATATATTTTGCCATGATTAGTGATCTGTGCACGTACAAATTTATGAAATAGAAATCTAAGATACATCATACGAGAAGATTAAAAATACAATAACAGAAAAATTAAGTGCCCAATAATCATTGGAAGATAGGATATTAGCCAAATCTATTTAGAGAAATGTGACCCTAACCAAAATATAGAACAACGTAGTTCCTACACCAAGCAATAGACCAATATCAACATAGGAATATGAAAATCAAGCTCACAATCAAAACTGCGCAAACCAAACTCCTAACTCATCAATTAAAATTGCTACTATCGAGAATAGGTCAACCTCTAAAAACAAAAGATGGTTGTAACCAGTGGCGACGCCAGAGAAATCATTAAGTGGGTTCAACCTCATACATCTCTTCCGTTAAAAAAAAAACCTCATAAATCTCTTGCACATGAGAGGGAGAATGCCCTGTATCATTTGACTGTCAAATGCCATTGTGTAATGATAGAGAAAAGTGAGCAGAGGACTACATTAACCTAGAGAGAAGACTAGACTAGGACAGAGATACTTTATTGTCAGGTTTTAATTGGTGAAAATGAATAGAAGCATAGTTTAGCATTTATAAACAAGCAATATACTCTAGAATATATTATAAAATCATACTCCAACACATGTTTTAGCCGTACCAAGTGGTCTTGAAAGTCTGGTGACTGGCTTTAGTGGGTTCACGTGAAAGTTTGAATGGATTCATTTACCATACTACTCAATTGCACAGGATAATTTTCACATGTATTATCAAAGCTTTTCAAATTTTAGTGGGATCAGCTGACCCCCACAGCTGAATGTGGCGTTGCCCCTGGTTGTAACGCATCAATGCCCTAATGCTAAGCATCACCAAACTCCTCATGCGAAGCACTTTTGTAATGTAGAAACGGAACCGTGACACGTGTTATTACTCCAAGCTAATTACCAACCTACTAATCAGAGTAAAAATAGCAGCGCATGACCACAACATAATATGAAAATACTCAAAACTAAGAGGCAATTCGAAATCGACAAAATAAAAAAGCAAAACTTCAATAAAAGAAACTCAAGAAATTAAATTCCAATTCCTTGAACAAATATCTCAAAAGGTGACACGATAGAGTATACCAAATTACCAATATGGCAATACACATATAATTGTTCGGTTAATTCTTGACACGTTTGCCATAAAACTCTTTCAAATAGAAGAAGACACATGAGTAAGCCCCTAAGGATGCATCTCTAAGTTTCAATCCTTGGATCAATTCAATCTTAGCCACTATTGCGAAAATGTGTTTGTGTAGACCCCACACCGTCGGGAAATGTAATATAGATTGTAGTAACATAAGAGTTTGTATAATTATTAGTACAAGTGTTTATCGCTACGACAAAGTTGATTACCAAAGTAATATATATGCAATTTGATTCTATCATCCCATGCAAGAATGGCAACGAGCAAGATATGGGACTCTACTCCTCTGATTCCCAGTTGGGGATTCTTTGCCATCCTAACTCTAATTCAAAGGGATATTGGATAAGCCACCAACGCCATATACAAGGGAGGATCGGTGTTTCCAAATATATCCTTATCGAGTCATTGAAGCTAGAAATTCATAAGACCAAAAATAAAATAAAAGTGCTAACTTTGCTAAAATGTTTTGTTCAAATTGTAACAGTTTCGGCATGTATTAGCTGCAAGCCACCTACAACATCGTACGAAATGTACATGCTTAATCAAAATTATAACCAAAAAAGAGATTGTATTTACCGTCATAGCAACAATATTACATGATAAATTGTAGGGATTGAAGAAACATACTTGTTAAAAGCCCATGTATTTTGAAATGCTAATTAGTTTGGCACATTAATGCCTGTCTGCGGGCAAGCTAAGGTTGAAGCAACAGAATGGAAGAAAAAGTATGGGCTGGGTTGGGGGAAGCTTAAGCCTAAGTATGCTCAATCAGTGGTGTGGTGACTTTTAAGAGGAGGTGGAAGTGGGTTTTTGAATGACAGAAGGCAATGCACTCAACCTGGTGCTTCTTGTCAAAACGACAAATAGCGAATAGAAAAGCATTGCATTCTACTATTCTTGCAGTCTTGTATTTCATATCTCAGAACTTGGCATTGCAAACAAACATCAGCACAGCTTCCACATTGTCCGGTACCCTCCCATCATAGTTAGCCCGGCATTTGACTGTTTCCCCCGTAGACATACCCTACATTTGAAGATGAAAAAAATATCAGTAACAAAAACATGCCACCGAGTAGCTCTGTTATATCACTGCAATGTTCGAAACAAATGCACTAACGAACCTTTCAATTCCTTTGGCTTTGCTCTAATTTCGGGAAGAGAAACCATCCGCCATTGGCTAGAAGTGGTCATGAAACAGACCCCAATTTAACGGGTAGAATCAAGAGTACTGGATTTGAAAAATTATAGAATGATGAGTACGATTATAATATCATCGTTGCCTTCTCTATCCACGACTCAAGCCTGTCTTTGGAGAGTTCCTGCTTATCCGCGTTTATGATACTTCCACATTGCCGGCCCGTCTAGGCTCCTCTTGTCCAGTTCTATCGCGGGTAGTGGTTCTGTTGGTCAAAAAAGGGTTGCCATGCTTCGGTCGCCCCCTCCTACCCTATTATAGCATAGAGACACCAGTTCCTTATTAAATTGATTCAAGAGTCGGTATATATCTCTTGATTGTGAATGAGACTTATCATCCACGACAAATTTATGGACGCCCCCATCAATCTCAATGAAACTCCAAGCTGCAACTGTATCTACTTTTCTCTCTTTCATCATTTTCCTTAGCCTTAATACACCCTCCCATAAGCCCATTGCAGCATACATATTTGCTAAAAGAACATACCTACCACTATGTTGAGGCTCTAATTGGATCAACAATTTCCCTGCTCTCTCCCCCATATCAACATGGCCATGAATCAGACACCCATTAAGCAAAGACCCCCAGATAGCTCCATCCGGTTCCATTGGCATGCTCTTTATCAAAATCTCTGCCTCTTTGATTCGTCCTGCCCTGGCTAAGAGATCAACCATGCAACCATAGAGCTCAATCACTGGTGAGATACTATAAATTTTACACATGCACCCAAATAATCTCCAGGCTTCATTTGCAAGAGTTTTGTGATTGCAAGCAGAAAGAACGCTGACAAAGGTTATGGCATTGGGTTTTGGACCCCTTAGTTCCATCTCCGTGAAAAGCTGAAGCCCCCTCACATTATCCCCATTGATGGCTAATCCCAAGATCATAGCACTCCAAGTTGTTACATCTTTGCATGTTATTGTACTGAATATATTTTCTGCAGCTTTTACTTGCCCACATTTTGAATAAAAATCTATAAGCGCAGTACCCAACTCCAGCTCATGCTCTGAGAAATGCTCATTTATGTAAGAGTGAACCCATTTGCCTTCCTCAAAGGCACCCACAGCCGCACAAGCATTGAGAATGCACACCAAAAGAGACCTGTTAAGCTTCACATCAGCACAACTCTTCAACTCGCGAAACAACCTAATCGCCTCGTTGAAATCCTCATTCCTCACGTACCCAGAAACCATGGCACTACACGAAACATCATTTCTGTCAGGCATTGAATCAAACACTTCACGAGCCTTTTCAAGAAGCCCATTACAACAATACCCGGTTATTAGACTAGTCCAACAAACAATATTTCTGCTAGAACTTTCATCGAACACTTGGCATGCGACACTCGTCACTCCACACTTCGAGTACATATGTATGAGAGAACTAATCACATAAACATCAGGACAATGTCCCAGCTTCATTATCTGACCATGAACTTGGTATAATTCATAAGCACAAGAACAAGCTCTGGTTAAAGCAGGGAAAGTACGTCCATTCGGTTCAAACCCTCGGCTTCGCATACACGAATAAATGGCCAGACCTTTTTCGGGTTCTGAGCTATGGGAATAACCCATTATCATGGCATTGAAATCAAAAGTAGTGGGTATTGAGATCTGGTTAAAAACTGTTTGTGCATAGTTCATGTCAGCAGTTTGAGATAGTGCGCAGAAAGCTAAGATTTTGCTGGTGGTGTAGGTGAAACGGGCAAGACCTGTGGTGATCACATGGGAGTGGATTTGTTCGAGTTCATCCATGGTTGAGCATCTCTGTAAGAGACAAAGGTAAGAGATATTCGAGATGGGTTTAACGAGACTTCTTCCTCTACTCATGCGCTGAGGAACTTGATGGATTTTAAGATGGAGAAAGAAGGCGAAATGTTTAAAGCCGTTAAACTGTTGGAGCATCCCAATGGATGTGGCATAATATGCCGGGTAGAAGAAACGAGGTATTTTTTTTTTTGTTTAAAAAAAAAATCTCCAGAATTTAAATTTCCAGCCTACTTAAAGTCCATTTTTCTTTTAATTTTGCAACTCTGGGGGATTCAGGAAAAGAAAAAGAAGTGACTCGAATTGAAAAAAGACTGCAAAGGCCGCTTTGGCTAGAGAATTTAGTCAACGTACCTAGATAAGCGGGTGTCAAAAGAATGTTGTATTGACAATTAGTTTGACGGTTTTTTAGAAGTAAAACTACAATGATTCTAAAAGAATTTTGAAATTTGGATAAAACGACCACTCTTGAGGTCGCGACTTCGGTTAAACTTTGCATTCCAAGTATTTGAGTTCGTTTGGAACTTATGAAAAAGAAGAGAAAGGAAAGAAATTGTTTGGTTTAGAAAGAAACAGGGCCGAAATAACAAATTCAAGTTTCATGCACAATAAAATTTCTACCTTAAGGATTGTTCTCCAACGGATTTTATGAAAATTTGATAAAATCAAGGGCTTGATTTTATCAAATCTTTATAAAATTCATTGGAGAACCAAGCCTTATTCCTTCCATTTCTCTCTCATTTTTTTCCTTTTTCTTTTTTCTCACTCATTTTCTGTGAGTTCCAAATATAGCGTTAGTAGTCTTTAGTTGAAGGTAATGCATTCCATAAGACGAAAGATGTACGAACTCAATTTGAGAACACCCCAAAAAAGAAAGGCCCATTTTAAAAGCTTCCAAGCAATGCGGGATACATAAACCACACAAACTCTTAATACTAGCTGATTATTCCATTCCGATAAACAATCACAATGTATATCCACAATATATGAACTAGATATTCATAATTAAATAGTGTAGTCGTAGGCTGCCCGAAAATAAAATTTAAAAACCTATCAAATTATCAATGATTGTTGCGCTACAGAAGAAAATGACTTCTGCTGTTTTTATGCCACGACAAATAGCAGAATGCTAACAATCAAATTCAATGGTAATAATAGCCTAAAATCTATAAATGAAGAATGTGAGACATTTTCTCAAAGGGTTCAAAGAAACACCCCTTCACAACCCCTGGTCAGATTCGAAACAATGTTGGGACAGATAAGACCCCTTTCCATAACTTTCGTTAATGCCAAAGCTTCAGGCAAAACCCAGATGGCCCATCAACAGATCTCTTGTTTGAAATTGTTTCTGAAAAAGAGTCAACAAGCTGTCCTGCTAGAGACGCCGGATCATCAATAAGAGTATCGACAAACACCTTCACTACCCTCATTTCTTGTGGTGTTGCTCTCAAGCTATACCAGGTCAGAAATTTCTGCCTAAACGCCGTCTCAATATGACCCTCGCATTCCAACCACCTGATCACTTTCACATAATACACAAAATCCCTATTACCATTGCCAGAATGCTCCTCTTCCCTCCCGGACACATTATCGCAATCCTTGTTGCTGGGCTTCAACCTCCCGTTTCTTGCCACATCTTTGTTATTTTCCAACTTGCAAGGAGTTATTGGCAAATCGGCTTCTGAGCTACCCAACAACGGCACTACGTGTTCCATACCTGTCTGAAGATGGGTATGTGATCCACTGTCTGTGCTCGTCTCTTGGTCTTCCTGTGAGTCCTTATTCTCAAGATTTAATTCAATAGATCCTGGGACGGAATTAGTTCTCCCTCTTGCCCCTTCTTCATCCAACGAAGACACAGGATCCCCCAAGTTTATATCATTCGACAAATTTGCAGTAGCAATTTTCTCAGTGTCCTTGCGATAAGTAAAACTAGGGTCCTCTCTCTTCTGAGTCTCATTGCTACAGAGAACAACGGTAGTATTTTCATCTTCCACAGAAGATGGATTAGATAAACTGCTGGAGTTGGTCGCTGGGCTTTCACTTCCTCCAACTTCGATTTTATTTGGAGTGGCGACATCATCTTGAGTACCTGTTCGGAACGAAACTTCACACTTACCCAACTCTTTACTGCTATTAAAGCAAACAACCTTGACAACATATTCGGTTGCTGGACTCAGACCAGACAGCATAAACCTCATATTTGGCATAAACAATGTACAAGTTGGTTCTGCTGGGTAGTCTCTATCTTCAACTTTACGATGCCACAAGGTATAACCCCCAGCATTTCCCAGTGCAGGAGCTTTAGAACCCAATATCAAAGTAACAGATGAAGTGCACACGTCTCTGAACTGGATTATATCTGAAGCTATCAAATTGGATTCTGCAAATATTACATTCTCATTAACAGTTCAAAGATTCTACTTGCTTTGAATTTTACTGTGCTATTTCACCACAGAAAAAAGAAAGAGATAGACGTCTCTGACTGGTGAATAAAAAGAGACAAAAAGATGGTACTACCACGACTAACAAGACTAGAAGACATTCCAGAAGCAACAAGTATAATTGAACCTGTATCACAAGAAACTGGACAACTCGCAACTCCACTTTTTTGAAAAACATATTAAGATATCCGAGGAAAACTTGAAAATCATTGGCAGCATAAGTTTGTCCATATTCTTGTAACACAGTATCAGCTCGTCATCTATTGAAAAAAACCCATTAAAAATTGCAACGGTAAAGCTGACCTTGACTCTGATAATTGGATGATGCATGGTGAAGAGTTTTCGAAAGCATCGAATCCAGATACTCTACTGCCAAAGCACAGAGTCTTTGAACCTCTGGACCCGAAGAAAGCCTGTTGACGATACCCCTTGCATTCTTCACAGGTAAACCAGTTAAAGGACCCACGTCTTCTTCAAGCTTCTTCACTGCCCCATCAACAATTTTATAAAGGGTTTGGTAATATTTGGTACCAACAAGAAGCTTCTGGCTCAAGGAGACACGATAGCACAATATATCGACCCGCCTTGTTTCCTTCGCTGTGATAAGTTGTTTTCTCCAGCATCTGCAGAATTTTAAAGACAATGATGCAATAGATAAATTCCAGTTTCTCTCGTTTGTTCTACATGGAGAAAAAAAAATTCAATATTTCGATCAATTCGTAACACGAAATTCACTTCAGCTGGAGACAGATTTATTCCAACGGTTTGATAAGAATTGATTCTCTCCCTTGTGACGAACTTATCAACTGTTTGTCAAGTAAAAGTACATAGTTGTTAGACTTGTAATATGAGCTGCCTAATTGTAACCTAATTGACAAAGAAGAGAAAACTCCTAAACTAAATGGACATCTAAATTCTCTTTGATTGAGAATATACAGCACATCTTCAACAAAGTTTTGTTTGATCTCCAAATCTTAGTATTTCCGTTGTTAGCTGCAGAACCCTACAGGCTACAGCTCTTCTTCTAGGGCCATGCAGAGATCGTTGCAGGTTATAGGTCGGTCTCAACTTCAAATCCTCCTTGGCATCATTAACCACTCAATATGTGTTAATTGTGGCAGCCTCTAGAAGAACATTATACAACCTAGTGTTGGGTAAAATGATGACATAAGAACTATGACAAAGTGTCACAAAACAGTAAGATGCAATAGACGAGTTCTAATTACCATATAAACAGACTAAACTAACCCCCATTCACGTTAGTTTCAACCCGGTCATTGAAAAGAGCCATCAAAGACAGAGAACATTTACAATATCGCACAATCATCAAAACACTTGGAAAAAGACCAATGTAAAGGACTGAGAAGCGGTCAAAATTTACCCAAGCAAATCATTCAGCTTCCCGCAAAAAACACAAGAGAAACTTCCGTCCATCCCATCCTTTGCAATGCCAGATTTTTTATGCTTTAAAGCACATTCCAAATGACATGACATGCTGCATGCATCACCTTGATAGGGAGGCTCTGAGCTGCAAGTTAACCACAAGCTAGGGTCCTTGTTATCATCATACTGAGAACAGACACAGCACGAGCACCTCTTGCAAAATACATCCTTTTGACTTAATTTAGCTTTGCAAGCTGTGTTTTTGCAGTATATAGTATTAGTCGTATCAGTCTCACTACTGTGCACAACTACACTGTTTACAGCAACAGGAAGTCGACTAGGCTGATCAGTTTTCCTCTGCCGTTTGGAAGCCCTTTGCTCAACTGAAGGTGAACACTGTGGATCAGGCCTTTTGGCAGATTCATTCCCCTGTAATTTCTTCTCAGCTACAACTTTCAATAGGTGCTCAATGATTTTCAACTTTGTCAAGCCTGTATATTTTCTTTCTTTACCCATTTCTGCACACAGTATCTGCAAAATTTCCTGTCGGCTCCATGATTGTAGCATTTCAGGCACACCATGCGAGCACTTTGACAGCTCGTAAACAAGTTCTCTCTTTTCCTCCATACTCAACATACTGCACTTTGAAGGATCAAGTACAACTCCTGGGGAGAAATGATATAGAATAACCACATTAGTATCGTAGCTCTAAACAATGAGTCCAGCAGATCAACACAAACTTACTCAAGACTTACCCACATATGATCAGAAATTATAATGGACAAATAAAGAGAATAAGAACACCGAAAGGATGAGGAAAGAATTCTCATACAGTGTGAGAAATTACTCCTTGGGAAAACACCTACATCTCTTTTCCCTATAAAGATGAAGTCACTCGTCCCTATCATTCCAAAAAGTATGTACCAGAAAAAATAATTTAAAGCAAGCAAGATATTTTAAACTGAGATTATTCTCCATTGGAGTACAACTGTGAGAGTTATTATACAGTTATATCGTCTTTTCTTTTTCTGATTCTCTGGCACCCATAAACAAAATAACAAATAGACTAATGATTGACTTTACGGTGACAAAGAGATTCCAACAACATCAAATAGAGTCCGTTCATTGCAGGACAGTCCCCTAATAATAAGGCAAAGGAAGTCACTATCCTAACAATTTGCAACATGGATTACTATTAAAGAAGCCTGAAAGGATACTTCGTTTGACTTTATAACGCCACCAGCCCCAGTAAACCCCGATCTAATGTTACTTCTTCCCATAAGTTACAGTTCCCGATTATCATAAGAAATTATGACTTTTAAAACAAACTTCTGACCAAATTAATATCTTAACCAACTTGTTTAAGGTTACGAAGTTGCAATTCCAGAGAGGAAGGGCATTCTTAGAACCTAACATCTACCTGAAAAGGAGGCTGAGAGCACCTCAATCAACACACAAAAAAATAAAAATCCAATATAATACGAAACTTGAAGTCAAGAATTGACACAAAATTCATGCAATATGATCTGATATGCAGATCAATTCAAGCCTTATGGTGTTAAAAAAAAAAAAAAAAAAGACCATCAAAAGATTCAACCCTTTGGCTCATTAATATGGAAAACACAAACTGCTGTTATTATCATTTATTAGTAACACTACCAATCCAGAAAAGGTAAATAAGAACTGGGTGAAAAAGAAACAAAAAATAAAAAATAAAGAACACGAAGAAAGAGAGGAAGCAGAGGTTACCCTCGAAAGAAAGAGAATCCATAGATGTGGGTCAATGAGTAAGCACTACGCCCACCGCATTACCAACAAAGCTCCAACTTTTGCTGTATCTGTTATAGACAAATCACGAAGGAATACATGTAAAGAGCCAAGTGAAATATATAATACACGTAAACAATGAGACTCGCATATATGATAGAATGGACAGGAATAGGACGGAGAAGAGATGGTAGAAATTCGGCCACTAATTGTAGGATCGAATGAGATGGGTCCTGAACGTGGGTTTTTTAGGACCCGAAGGGCCGAAGGGAGAGAGATTCGAGGGATTCTAGAGAGAGAGAAAGGGTAAAAGAGAAGAAGAGGAGAGGTTGCAGAGAGAGAGAGAGAGAGAAACAGATAAAGGAAGGAAAAGTACCGCATAACATAAGGCTAAAAATAAGCTTTGGCTACTGCTGCTGCTGCGGCTGCTTCTTTTCAACCCTCACAAACGGAAACCTTCTTTGTACCGTGGTCTTCGATTTGTGCTTGTTGATTGGCTTCTAATTCTTCGTTGCGCTTCCTAAGATTGTTTGATTTCATTGGTCTACGGGAATTTTTTTTTTTGCCATAGTTTAGGAGAATGTTAGTGTGTTAGTATATTAGTCCACAGAGGATCCAGAGGCTTTCCATAGCCTAAGGACCACAAATCCACCCACTGCCCCTCATGGGGCTCGAACTCCTGCCTCCACTGAGGAAGGCAGAGAGCATGCCAACTGGTCTACGGGAATTAACCGAGGCCTTAGAGGGGTGTTTGGTTGCCTATTTTTTACATTTTGATTTTTGGGACAATTCCCGGCCGGTGGGGGGAATTACCCCTAGGTCCAAGCCAGTTCTCAAAACACGGGATAATCTTTTTTCAAGTGATGCCTTTTGTTCCGTTAATTTTCCAAACCGTATGAAAGTGCTTAAATCCTATGGTACCTTATGAAAGTGCCTAAACCTAAACCTCAGGATACCTTATGAAAGTACCTAAAATCGTAGGGTACCATATGAAAGTGTCTAAACCACAAAAACCCTATAATAGGAAAGTACACCCTAAACCTAAATCCTATGGTACCATACGAAAGTACATAAACCTAAACCCTATGGTACCCTATGAAAGTGCCTAAAATCCTAGGGTAGCCTATGAAAGTGCTTAAACCACTAAACCCTATAATAGGAAAGTGCACCCTAAACCTAAACCCAAAAAAAGAGTGACTTACCTTAATGGTAATTAGATATATTTTTTCTAGACCTAGAGGTGAAAATCTGTTGATTTTTTTGATTTTCTATTTCTAGGCTTCGGTCAGTTATTAGAAATGTTACGTGAGAAATGGATTCCCGAGAAAAGTTAAGTGAGATGAAGTAAATGAAAATGAAATTTATTTTTCTTTGCATGTTCTTTTGACGAGGAATCTTGGAAGAAAATGAAAAATTCTTTGTTTTTATATGATTTATTTTTCAAGAAAGTGTTTCCCAATGGGAAAGTTAAAATTGTGGGTCCCATAATTTTTTTTTTGATACAACACACGTAAAGTTACGGAGAGTTGATTTTCCCATCCTTTTCATGCAACTAAATGGGGCACGAGGTGTTTAGCACACCACAGTCAAAACGCATTCCGCGAAAATGAATTTTTAATTTTTGAGTTTAGAGAAGAGAAGTCAGAAGTATGGGAAGAGAAGCTTTTTAACTTATCAATTTTCACTTTTCCCATTTTGTTTAACAAAAAGATTTACAGAATGTATTATACACATGTCTTCCAAATACTACAGCTAGAGAGCACTCTCGATTCTCATAATGATGTGTTTCTTGGCACATCTTTTCTTGGGTTTCTACTTCCGCAAGATAGCGCTAGAAGTTTCTGTGATCATTTAAGATAATATGAGATCCTCACTTTTCGGGCAATCGAATCGGAGGACGGTTGGGAAATAGCCTTGCAGAGAACCGCCTGAAAGCGGAGGTTGCTAACAACATGACAGTCGGTAGCGGCTATTTCCCAACTGTCATGTTGTTAGTAAGTGGGTGATTTTAGCAAATTAGAAAACCAGGTGCTAAAATCAACCCATTTTATCAAAGGAAAGTGGGTTAATTTTAGCACCTGATTTTCTCATTTGCTAAAATCACCCACTTGATTTTATGAGTTTTCCATTTTATAGTCAATCCATATTTTGTGTTATCAATTACTATAATTTTTCAAAAATAACATTATAAAATTTGCAGTGGCGGCCACAATTTTATAGTATATGCTCACAGTCAACCAAAATGTTATTTTCGGTCAATTTAAAATAGCTTTCGCGAACGGGTTTTTGTTAAAATATCTTAATTTTCACACAGAGTCACCACATAGGTGTGACATTCCAAAATCTTGGGACATGCGGCCCACCTTACCTAGATAGGATTAACTTTTAAAATCAACCAAAACCATACAGTTACTGGTCATTAATTTGCTTACTGTCAACCAATTTGCTGGGGAAAACGATCGATATATGTTGCAAGATTGGAAGTTTTTTTGTTTTGTTTGAAATAATAGGTGGTTATAAATGTCCACTCTGTTAGCAAGCATATGCATTCGACAAAGGGTAAATTTTGCAGTTAAGAGTGCTCCAACCGTACGTTATGAGTTCCGTCCATAGGGATTGTACGTTCTCCGGCTTTAAATAGAATCACTACTGGTGGACTGTGTTTGTGAGTCCCATGTGCATTGTGAATGTGTGTGCAAGTGTTTGTATAAGCGTGTGTGACTCTAGCATTGCTTTTAGTCAAATTGAATTTTGTGTTTTTTATTTTTTTGTTAAGAAACCTAGATGACCTTTTTACTACTCCAGTATTTTGTTATAAATTTTGTGAGAACTTTATCGTGGACAAAGTTACATAAGAATTGCATGATCAAAACCGAATAGTATCAGAAGAGTTTTAAGGCGGTGATGAGCTACAACATCCTCAACCACCACCATATTAATGTATAAACTAATCTCAATAATGGCCATGCGCAATCTTTACCTACATTTCTTTCTAAGATTTACGAACTGTTCCCAAACATTTTCTCTCAGAGAACCTCTCAATTGTTATGATCCCAAACTCCCCTCCTTAATCAACGCTCCTTTGTACCATGTCCTAGCTAGGGCCTTCTCCAAGCTCCACCATATATTGATGTAAGAATACCTATCAAATTTTTTGTAGATCTCAGACCAAAGTGTGGCGACGAGAACTCTTAGATAACGAAAAAGCTATGGCTACACCAAATGTACGCCATATTGCATATTTGCATGGGACATATTTTCGGGTTTCATTGTAATGATCGGAGCCGTTTAATATTTTAAAATTATTAATTTAAGAGTTTCTGAAAATAAATTGGCTTGTTTGGATTTCCAGAAGCGCTTGATAAGTTGTCGCAGATAAATGCATATGTACAAACCCGGATCAAGGCCCTTCTCGATATCTGAACGAGTTGATTTTTTTAAGAACTCTTGAAGTAATAATTTAAAAATATTGAATGGCTCCAATCATTATTGTGCGAACCGAAAATAGGTCTCACGCTATATGGTGTACCCAGAGCGCTGATAGAGAGAATCTCTCAATTGATAGTGTCCGAAAAATTGTACATTCCATGTAGTCCACTTTCTTAATTAATGTGAGAAAATGACATATGCCTAATATCTCATAAAACACATGAAGATTAAAATAAAACAAAAAATGTGGTCCTGGCTGGGAGCCGACAACATAAAAATTGTCAAGAAAAGATTAATTTTTATGAGTAACGGTTGTGGAGGTGCTTTAACAAGGTTCCATTGAATTCTATCATTCCACGAGATTAATGGAACGATAAGTAATTGGACAGAACATAAAATGATAACAAAATTGAAGATTAAAGGGATCTAATTACCAACATTATTAATTCACATCAACTTGGGCCCAGTTTCCCACTTGATTTTATCAAAATTTGATAAAATCTAAGATTTTTGTACTAAAAATCTGTGATTTTATCAGATTTTTTTTCCCACTTGATAAAATTAAAATCAAGATTTGATTTTATCAAAACAAGTGGGAAATTGGGCCTTGGTGTTATAACTAATTTTCCAATTAGGAGTAGGATTTGTTTACCCTCTCACATCACATGCACGTCATTTTAATTGGACATGCATAAAGACCTAAGTACCCTAAGCTTTATTAGCTAGGGGGACCCTCCCATCGAGTACCTAATTATTAACAACAACAAAGCCAGAAACGGCGATGTGAAAGCTGTAACTGGCGTCCATCATGCCTGGGAATTGTGTACTACATTATCATATTGCATGCTTCTAGAAAGACTGCCAATTGGATTCAGTGCCGGCTCAAGAGTTTTGGGGTCGAAAACAAACTCCCAACTTGGGCCCTTAGTATTTTTGAAACAAAAAGTATTAGTATAAGATAAGATTTACTTAAATAGATGATAAAATTTCAAAATAATAAAGTATGCTCACAAGACCCATATCTTTGGAAGAAGTTATAAGATAAAAAAAATTAGATCTTTTTCTTAAGTTCATTTTTAAAAGATAATAGAATTATGATTGTTCACTTGACTATTTGATTTTTAATCTTTGTATCAAAAGAATTAAATCAATTGCTAGAGATTGTTTTCCGATTATGTTATATTTCAAAATTAGTGAAACAGTGATGAATTTTTCTCGTCCGAGGAGGAAAAACGGGGGAAAAAAAATTCACTAAGAGGCAATGGAACCCCACCTCAGGACTCGAACACTAGACTTTGTACTAGTTAGGCTGAGTCTCGTACAACAGATACCAATGGCTTGGTCTGTTTTAAAGGAAGGGAGTTTAATTAATAATAAATTGAGAGTTTGAAATGTATGGGGCCCCTTAATTTGGCCAAAATTTGGGAGCCCGAAGCGGTGGCTTCTTCACCTCCCCTCTAAGCCGGCTCTGATTGGAATTACCTATGCCCGTTAAATTTTGTAGACAATGTTGCAATTCGAGCTATTTAAAATGATAACACATTGATATAAGTGGTGGTGGTTTATTTGTTTGTTTTTTCTTTTTTTTAGAAACTTGATATCCAATCATAAATCATAAATTGGCGATCACTAGAGAGGTCGTTAATGTTATTATATTAATTGATCTCTCATTCCATACTCATACAAGGTGGGATAATTCTCTAACCCCTCTTTCATGTGCAACGCATTTAGATCCATCAACTCTAGCTACCTTTTTTGGAGATCAATCCTTCGTGCAACTTTTTTTTTGTTGGTCTGTCCAAGTGGAGTGTGGTCTATTTTAATTTTTATTTGGGATGGAATGATCTCGCTCTGATACTATGTTGAAACAATGAAACTTTATACTATCTTACCCAACAGTTTTTAACGCTTTTAATACTGACGGTGATGAGATCTAATGCGTGCATATAATTATTTCAGATTAATCAAAATTTTAATAAAAATGGATAAAAATTGAAGCCGAAATAAAGAGGTTTTTAAGGCTTAGAAAAAAGGCTAATTTTTTTAGTGATGACGTGGCTATATAGCCTTGCCTTAGAAGGTTCCTAATCAAAATTCCACCCATTAATTGTGGGTTCGATCCTAAAGATGGTTGGCTCCATCAACACGAGTGACATTTTTGCTAGATCAATGTTTATGCAATGTCCTCAACCAACTAAAGTTATCAATCAATGATTATCCAAAAATAGACAACAAATAAGCAACATTGCAGACCCTTGCAAATTAAAATATACAAATCAATCAATGATTCCATTCTCATAACACCACCATTTTTTTTTTCTTAAACATATTTGGTGAAAGACATGTCAAGACTCTGAAAATAGAATCATTGAGCATTTGAGCTTACTAGTTTAACGGCTTCGTGCGTTGCAGGAGTGTGATGCCCGTGTGTGTTTTGGCTTACAAATTCTAGGGCTCAAATGCGTAAGCAACAAACTCTAGGGACTCAAATCCGTAAAACAACAACCTCCAGGGACTCAAATAAGGCCTCGTGCCTAATATGAGTTTTATGCCCGTGTATTTTAATTCACATTTTGTTTTTGAGGGAGGTTAAAAAGAACTCATACTGAAATATACTTGGATGTGCAACCAGCTAAGTTATAGAAGTCTGGGATAAACTATAGACATCTGTCACATGCATGACGCGAATTCCAAAAACAAAGACTTTCACACCAGCCGTTAAAAAGGCGATCAGAAATAGCATAGCAATAAACTCTAAGGACTCAAATGCGTAAGCAACAAACTCTAGGGACTCAAATCCGTAAAGCAACAACCTCCAGGGACTCAAATGCGTAATTTAGCCATACATAGCCAAAAGACCAAAAAGGCATAGCATTGTGGCAAAATTACAAGAAAACCAATAGGCCAAATTCCAATTGGAGGGTAAAATTGGCAAAATGTGGCAAATGACCAAACAAAAATTTCCAAGGTCCTCTCTTTTATAAGCCTACGGGTTGGATACACGCTTATGCACTGATGCACTTCTTGTATTGTTTGGGAAGATGGGCAAATGAAACTCCATTAGCTATATAATAGGAGTACCTCTTTAATGAACAATGCTACACACACATCACTTTTCACACATCACCCACACACCCCTCTCACATAGGGGTGGGTCCCACTCCACCCCTATGTGAGAGGGGTGTGTGGGTGATGTGTGAGTTTCTTTTTTGTTAATTGAGTGCAGATTTGTGGATTGCTTTTTTTTTTTTTTTTTTCCTTTTTTTGTTGGGTGAATAATTGCAAGCAAATCAGACTTGTTTCACATTTTTTTAAATAGCTAGATTCGAATGGATTACATTCTGTTGAAAGAAAAAAAACAAATGAAAACGATGATGCATGCATCCTCTAAAGCATGTACAATATTTTTATATATCTATTAACATAAGCGAAAATGTGCTCTTTTCCCATGTCACCATCTTTACCAAAGACAATTATAGTTTGCAACAAAAGTACGAAAAGATAAGGTATGTTTTTTTTTTTTTTCCAACAAATTAAACAATGGTTAGATAACCACCCTTTGTACACTTTTATCATCTCTCATTGGGTCCTTTTATCATCTCTCTCTCTCTCTCTAGCCCTCCATGGGGATTTTCTATTTGTACACAGTACTCTCTCTCTCTCTCTCTCTCTCTCAATAATTGAGATAGTAGCACTAGTAGAAGATGGGACGTCCATATCCATGCCAATTTTTTCATAGTTTATCGATTTAGTGCGATAGAATTAAATGACTCCAGTGCTTAGTTTCGCCATATATGCCATTGATATCTCAAACGACTTTAAAGGTGACATGCATCCATGCATCATATTTATATCCGTTGGCACGTATATTGGATCAGACTTATATTATACAATAATGAGATTTATGCATGTTCAAGTCCGTTCCGTTACTAATCGGGCTTCATATAATATTCACATACCCTAACCTCTTAAAGTTTATTTTCCCAACCCCGTCGAACTAACACATTTCTTTTTACAAATTATAGTATCCAAGAATAGATTAATCATTTTTACTATTATAATATAGGCACTACTACACCCCTGTAGTACTCCCGATCTGACCCTCCATTTTGTAATGCACGACTCAAATTTAATGCAAACAATGGATGATTCGGATTTCTAGGAGCGAGGATTAAATGTGAGCCGTTTGGATTGAGATGGATGGTCGGATCGGGTCGCTACGGGGGTATAATGCCTTTGGACACTATAGGGATATCAAATTCCATAAATTAGAGTTTTTTTTTTATCGGCATATATTAGAGTTTACAACCACAACCATAATAATAATAATAATTATATGAAGACCAACGAATACATGTATATATATCTTTTAAAAAATATGATATTGTGTATGTATAGTATGGTAGTAGCTTTTTTCCATAATATTTTTCAATGGTATAAATATATAATGCACATCATTGTCATTATTTTATTCGGATCAGGTCGGATTGGGCTTGATTTTAAGGGATATTCTCAAGTCCATCCCATTAACTAAACGGACTTCAAAATCTAACCCAACCCAATAGACCTAAATAAATATCACAAACCCTTAAAAAAGTGATTATGTGGGGCAGGCTAACGGCCGATGTGCACCACCATGTAGAGTTCCTTGTAGATCTGGTGCCAGGAAGAATATTATTGGGCCTATATCTCATATTGAGGCCTGTTGATTTTTTTACAACTCATGTTGTTTGGATCATTTTACGCCCCACATCCCGATTTCAACCACCTCGCACTTACGAAAGACACAATTAAAACCGGGATAAAGTCACAAGCCTCGTATGTAATGGTTCCATAACAATGTATAGACAATAGTTGAGAGGTTTTGAATATGAGATATACAATAGAGCGAACTCATACGTCTTAGTCTTTTTTTTTTTAACAGTAAAAAATTTATTAACCTTTGAAAACGAATATCAATCAAAGATTAAAAAGATCCAAGCAATGAGACATCAAGATGGAGAACGAGCAGACCCACAAAGGGAACTCCCCTCACACCAAAAGACACTTGCCGCTAGGAACAAAATGGGAAAACATAACCCGATGGTGGCAAGAAGCCAACAAATCCCCCCAACAAGAAAAACACGCCCCAAAAAATAAACCTAAACCAACTCCCCAAACAAAACCCAACAAAAATGCCCAAACACAACCACTATCGTCAAGATTAGCTTCCAACAGAAAAACAACTTATGATCTCTTCATCATCCCCCAAATAATCATCATCCAAGATCTTGCTTATTAACCAAGAAGCCTGAGCCGCATTTACTTGACTCCTGTTAATGCTGTCAGAAGAAACAGATAAAGCAGCAGCAACAATAGCAAATCTGAACAATACTACGCATTTTTTCTGTTTTCGACTCTTCTTGTTCTTAGATTTAGGAAAACCCAACTTTTCACCAATCCTTTTCTGCTTCCAATTTTCTTTCCCAATATCTTCCACAGCATCAGATGGATTGAGATCCACAACTAACTGGATACCCTCAACCTCTTTCTCATTTAAAAACCCCACTTCGGAAAGATTCGAAAAGCCTTGATCAAATTCAGAATAATCCACCCCAATATCCCACTGCCTTTGTCTGCCAAGATTCCCCCTATTTCCACAAGAACACTATCATCGACCCTCCTGTCCCCTTAGCATCATCCATAGCTAACTGGGATGCCGACTCATCAGACTTTCTATTAGTCTCATCTTCTTTATCCGCCACCCCATCAACATCTTCCAATGTATTATGCAGCGCCTCACAGCTGCAATATCCTCAAATGAATCAATTTCCTCTCTAGAATCACCCACTATTGAGTCATAATTGGAAAGAGAATCGTCGGTATTGCTCCCAATCGAATCCGGCTCCATGAAAGGGTTATCATCAACTGGAATCTCACCCTCCTTTTCCTTATCCTTTTCTTACGTCTTAGTCATTGACCAGCACGCTAATTCATAGCATCTGAGCTAGCTTAAGCACATCTCAACTATTTCCAGAGCAATCAATTTTATCGTCCACTAACAGAGGCAACTTAAACTCAGACAAAGACGCATATAAATCTCTATCCTAACAAGAGTTGATAGTATCTAGTAGATTTTGAAGCTGAGACCTAAGAGAGAACAAATATCGAAGTGTTAGACAATTATAGGGCCAACCCCTCAGTACATGTTATCCCTCTAACTTGTGTTTATCATTAGTTGAGAAACTGACTCAAAAGAGTTATGTTCAGTGACAAAGGTAGGCCAACTTCCATAAATGAGATCATATGCAAGGTGGGGTGTGCTAGCTGCAATGCTATTGAAAGAAATTATTCAAATGTCTCCTACTACCTCATTGTCAAATGTGGCTACATTATAATGTCGCTTTACAACTACGCACTTTGCGTAAAGCGCCTTTTAGGTTTTAACTGCAATGATTTATTCTGCTCTGCTTGAACAGGCTTCTAGTCAATGGTATTTCAATCCATCTCCTAATTTCTTTAAGGCAAAATCGAAGTCATTGGTTTTCTCTTTTTTCCCCTGAAAATGGCCGAATTACTATTGGTGATGGCATTACAGAACTAAATTGTTTTAACTTAAATAATTTATTCTTCTTTTGTAGTACGTACGAGGTGACAGGTATATATAATTCTCCGTTCGCAATATCGATCGTCACAGCCAAACATTAACATATATACTATATGGTTTTGTATAAGCCCGTTGGATATTTGGATGTGTTCTCAATTCAAAGTTGAAAAGTGTGTGGGTTTAACGTCCAATTCGCATTCGGCATCACTTTTGACTGATCTTTTGGTACAAGTGATATTAATCACAGGTATATTTTTGAAAAATATTGGAGTATTCCAAAAGTAAGCGAGAGCTATATATATGGATAAAATATTTAGCATCAGTTCTCACCTCTTTATACTGAAGCCGGCCAATTTTTAATAGATATATATATATATATATATGGTATCATTGACTTTAGAGTAGTGACCCAATATCTAAATCATCTGTTTTTTAGTAAATTAGTTATCGTTTAGTAATGGGATAAAAAGTCTTATATATATTTCATGCAATCAACAAAATCAAGTACTACTTCATCAGCTTTTGCTTTTTCTTTGGTTTGAGGCCCATGTCGGCCCAAGTCAGTTGGAAACTCGATCACTATGATTTTTCCAGTTAATCCACCCCAAGGCCTTGAGTGAGACTTTGACTAATCTCTGTCTATGAGGCCCATATTTGTTGGCCCGTGTCATTTCAAAACTCTACATTTGGGATTTTTTGCGTGCCAAAGTTATTACGCAAAATTGGATTGGATTGGATTGTCAATGGCCATGCCAGCATCAAGATTGTTATGGACCGAGCTTGAACGTCATGGCCTTCGTATTTGGTGAGTGCGAAATCTTTCGTATGATGTACACCAAATGTACACAATCTTGTGTGGGCCCATTTTAGGATTCTATACAAATGATCGAAGTCACTCAATTTGTTTAAAATATTTTTATTTGTCCAATTGTAGGTAAGGGTTTGATTGATTTTTATCCCTGATTTTTTTGGGAGGAAAAAAAGAAAAGAATCAATCAAGATTTTACCGATATCCAAATAAACTGATTTTTCACTAGGGCACATAAAATAATATTCAAATAAATCGAACTGCTCCGATTGTTAAGTATGGGGCTCCAAAATGAGTCCTTCAAAAGTAGTGTAAACGGTTAATCCATGGATACATACCAATTATGTACCGATCAAGCACAGATGGTGCCGAGGACCCCTTTGTGGGTCCCAAACGGTGAATTCAAGCCGTTCATTCATCTCGAAATCGAATTCCGAAGGGGCCCCTCGGGAATCAATGCAATCGTACGATCCTAAGTACTCGATCCAAAATCACTCAATTTCGTTCAAATTAGTTGGGCTCTAGAGAGTTGCGGGGCCCTTCTTTTGGGTAAGGCCGGAGACCTGACAATGCTGCATAAGTTTTCCTTTGACATGCCCGCGTTATCGACCCAAGGGTATTTAGCCCGAGCCCGCAAAAGTTTCGGTCGGGAGATACAACTTTAGGTTATGATATCTCAATTTTTTTATGGCTGAAACAATGTTATCTTAACCAGACTGAGCATGCAGTAACTTATTTTCATACGATAAAAAGGAAAAGAAAATTCATAATTCATAATTGCAATTGTATCTGGAATTTGCAAAATCCAAATGTGGGAAAAAATGGAATAGGAGAAAGTGTGAGCAAAATAGGAATATGAGTATTCACTAAAAAAGATTGTACGAATATGAGTATTTATTAAAGAAACCACAATTTTTGCCTCTTTCATGATTTTTTATTTTTTTTATCTCCATCTAGCTGATAAAACGGTCCTTTAACATTCAATAGGCCGACACAAGCTGTTAATGACATAAAGGTATTACTAAATTGATTTACAAGACAATACTTTTTTACTAGATAGTCAATCACCAACTCATCTAAAAGCTTAAGATGTTAGAGAGAAGAGTAATTTTATTGGAGTATTTATATCTTCAACACTCTCTCACGTTTAGTCCGGCTGTTTTCCATAAGCAAGCTAAACACGTGTAAATTTTAATTATTACGGCTTGATTGAATGCGGGATGAGATTTAAGTGGATTAAATAGTTAAGAGAGATAAGATAGTAGGCGATATTATTCATGAAGGCTGAACCTACATTGATGAGACATTTATGAAGGGTGATAAAGTCATCCGGCAACCTCATACCTCAGCCAAATGAGCCCCTTAGGTAGGCGATGAGGTTCAAACCCAAAATCTATTGCCTACTCTAATACTATATTACATGAATCACCAATCCATCTAAAAACTTAAGTTATTAAAGAGGGGTAGATTTTTTGTTTTTTTTTTTGTATCTTCAGCATCTCTACAGTGTCAGTCTCTCACCAGTCATTTCAAAGGAAGATTAAAGTAATGGAATATGTAACATTCAACCGCACGCTTCACGGATAGCCCCAGTCAACAAGAACGTGCAAGCTTCATTACCACATGATTATAATAATAATTACCACATTGCACGGCAGTAAAAAAGGTTTTAGAGTAATAAATTACCAAGATAATTAAGCTTGACTTTATGAGTGTAATTTGTCCTTGATCTCTTGTTTACTTCTTAGACGCCAACCCCCTAATCCCTCAATCATTAAAAATTAAAAATAACCTATGAAACAGTAGTTTATTTAGCTAATTAAGTTAACTCATGGAGCTAGTCCTCAGTCAAAGCAATTCATCAGTAAAAAATCGAATTGTCTGCGAACCTTCAAGTACTTCTTTCTACGAAATTCAAGATTTTTTCAGGATTTTAGGTGCCCTTTCTACAAAAAAAAAAAAAAAAAAAAAACTCTAAAAATACGGAGTAAAGTAACAAAATACACTTTTGATGCTAAATTTTGAAACATTTGTTGGAAATGCTCTAAGGAGATTACTTCGATAACCCCAGTTATCCACAAGTTTAAATCGATCAGATATTTGTCATGCCCTAATCCGAAAACTTTTGTGATCAACATTTGAATGGTTAGAATATGATGTACATTGTCTCTTTCATGAACAATCCAAGCTTGATTGGATACATAGTCACTATCTATAATAGATCTATCCATAACTATTCACGAATGATCTTCTCGATAAATCTTAAAACAAGAACGACTCGGATCATCAAGATATAACACGTAATGAATGCAAATTAAACTTTGAATGGCATGGCGCAATCCAAGATGTAAAAAAAATGTAGGGAGAGAATGCATGAGGTGGAAATCAAGGCAAGGGGTGTGGCCGACATGAATAGTATAATGGGGGCAAAACAAAAGGGGAACATGGATTGAGACTGAACTTGACAAATAAAAATTAAAGGAAGGTCGGTCCCCTCCATAAGCTGAAAGGGGATTAAAGAGGGGAAAAAGGAAAAGGGCTGTGATCTTTTTGCAGGAGGACGGAGAGGGGTATTACATTTGACTAATGCTTTTTGTTTCATTTAAAACGTAGCCTTTTCAGGGAATGGCATGTGCTGTGCTTAGAGACCTTGTTTTTTTGTTGGTTACGTAGATTTCATACATAAAAGAAGTAGGGCTATAAACGAATCGAATTACAAGCTCGAGTACAACTCGATATTCGGCTCGTTAGGGCTTAGCTCGGCCAGCTTGACGAGTTTAGTAATTGAGTCCTAGTGAGCTCACGCGAGTTTTCAGATTGCTTAGTAAACGAGCTGAGCTCAACACTATAAAATTCGGCTCAGCTCGAAAAACTCGGCTTAGTTATATAGGCTTGGCTTGTTTATAGAAGCCCATTGGCTTGTTTACAAACGAGTCAAACTCGAACACCACAAAACTTGGTTTTACTTGTTTGCATGCCTAAATTACAATAGAATAAGAGACTGGCCGGCGGTGTTCCCTCCTAACCTCGTGATAAATGTGGAAGTATATCATTTACATAGCACCGGAGGAAAAATAAAAATGGAAGTAGCTCGAACAAACTACAATTAACAGAAGTTGGAATTATAACCCTGTAGCTCCACAAAAGGAAAAAGAAAAAAAAGGCTGTGTTATATAGAGCAAGGGGCCGGGAAAAAAGCAAAGAAATGTATTTAAAAAAAAAATGTATTTGAGTACATTTTGCGCGCTCGTTAGTATTAAAGCACCTAACTAATAGATTCATGAAAAAAAAAATGTATTTGAGTACGTTTGCATGTTTGTTTTCTCTGCTATTAATTGAACACTCGATGACCTTCATTTTCCCTTTAAACTTTAAACATATTTGTAACTTACATTTTATAGTTTTTTTTTTTTGTCATTTGTCATTCTTAATTCTATATTATATGTGCGGAGTGAGGGAAATGAGACTCAATCCCGGAATGCAATGTGAGACATGCAAAAGCTCTAACGCATAAGTTAACCACCACTTGCAAATTACATTTTTTATAGTTAACTATTCTTATTTTCGTTTCTGAAAAAGAGATAAATTAATGCGTTGATATAGGGATTCTTTTTTAATCAAAGCCGAGTAATCAATCTTAAAAGTGTTAAAAATGGTCTCCCCGTATAGAAAAGATCCAAGGAATCCCATGAAAATGACAAGCAGCTGTCAGCTGAACATCTAATTGTGCCTAATGATAGGATAGCCTTTTAGGTCAGTTAAATTATAAATATGCATAACTCAATTACTCAAATCAAAGCCCTTAACTAACAAAAAAAATGGCATGATTAATCACGGACGAATACGTTAATTTATGTTAAGTTTAAGTAAGCCAAAAAAAAAAAAGGTTCAAGTAAGCAAAAGCTATACATGCATAATAAATTGAGCCCCGGTATAGTCCATGAAGAAAAAATATGAAATGGTCTAGGAAACGGAAACGGAAACGGACGACTGAGATCCACATATGGTCTAGGAAACGGGAGCGGACGGCTGAAATCCGCCGTTTCCTGGAACATTTCATGTTTTTTCTTCCTGGATCAAACACTTTCCATAATAAATTAGGGATCCACTAGAGGTTAAGATAAGATTCCCAGTCGGCGAGATGATACAATTGCCTTTCTTTAATTTACACCAAAACCGCGTGATCCATTTGAACCGAGTTTCTTCCTAATGATGGATATATAATGTTATGAATAATACAATTATGTGGGATTTGGAGGGTGGGATAGGAACTAATATGATGTGAGACTCAAAATCCGTTGTTTGTTGTCCTTAATTTGGATGAGATTTTAAATCTCCACCCATTTTTTTATCTTGATCCGTAGGGCCTGGGGTGGGGGGTTTGGATGAGATTTCCCTCTATTGGCCATGTGCTAGCTATAACAAAAAAAGTGCTTTCGAATGGCTATATTCCGTTGAAAACAAACACAGGATATGATTTTTTTCCATTCATTGATATCCTGAGTAATATCCCAAGAATTTCATATCTCACCCATATCCCAAGGAAGTTCATATCCTATCATTTTATTTTCGATCAAACAAATGAGTCCTAAAACAAACAGTTGAACATGGTAAGGTTATATTTAGGAGCCGCGAGTTGCGAGTTGTGAGTTCAATTCTAACATATGTTCCCAAATGATGAGTGGCTGATGAGTCAAATTTAAGTAGTGGCTGGTCAAAGATAAGGGCAGGAGGGATACGTAGTGGTGGGGGTACGTACTGGGAATCTCATACTCGCCCGCCCGCCGAAAGGTACAAGGGACAACCATGATCATCCCGGCCGGGGGCAATAGAGACAAACAAAAGAAAACGACTGGAATTTTGAGATGATCAGTTTGAATATCTCTCTCTCTCTCTCTCTCTCTCTCTCTCTCTCAATAGTATTAATGCTGTTAGTACGTATTACTTATATAAGATGAGGGATTTTTTGTTTTAATTTCTTGTCGTGTTGCGCATTATTAATTATTAATCAAATCTCTACCTTTTGTCTCTCTCTACATTTTGTTATCTCACTTTTTGGTCAAACCAAATGTGCAAATGGTCCCATGCATTACTTAAGAGCCTTGATTAACCCTTTCTAGAGTACAATAGTATATGCTTTTCTTTCTGTTTGCATTTTAAACCCATGCCAGTGCTTTTTGTCTCCAAATGTTGCTTCTTTAAAGTTACTACTAGCTAGAGAATATTTTGAAAGAGGCCAGGATAGTACTTTCTCCGTTCCTTTTTAAGTGATTCATACGGGAATACGTGTAATTTCAAACCCCTAAAAAATATATTTCTCGATATAATTTTGTAATTTTTTTATACCAAATTAAAGTGCTCATTGAGTACTTTAATTTGGTGCAAAAAAAAATTTAAAAAGTTCTACAGAGGTGTCTTTTTTAACGTCCACAAAAATACACGTTTCCCAAGCGAATCATTTAAAAAGGGACGGAGAGAGTACTACATAACATCGAATTGACTGAGTACTGCTAAAGACTGTACAAAGATCTCTCAATATATAATGGAGTGATCCCAAGTAACATGTCAAATAATGAAAGAAATCCTAGGTAACTAGTAATTAACAAATATACAAAACGAAAAAAAAAAAAAGAGAGAGGAAAAAGTAGTATATATATTTTGGCATCATCTTATAAAACGAGGTATATATGGAATCATTTTTTTAAAAAAGTTCCTGGGTCTAAACTTCTTTTTAGCAATGTGTGATTGATCGTCATGTGTTGTTAATTTAGTCACATGGTTTTAAGAAAAGACGAGAAATTCAATAGATATAATTATATGAACAGTTGCAGCGAACTAAAAACTAACTAATTAATTATCTAAGTAGATCGAGCATCAAAGCAACATGATCCTATAATATTAAGTTACAATATATATGTATACTAATAACTAATTAATTATCTAAGTAGATCGAGTAAGAATATTTTTTTTACAAGAATATATTTTTTACAATTTCTCGTTTTGCAAATTGGACAATAACACTACCAACACGACCATTAGCACCCGATCGAGGCTTAGAGAAAAAGGAATTTTGGAGTCTTGATATGCATGCTTACTTACACACGATACATACATGCCGATATTGTCCAATATGAACAGTCATACGGCCATATCTTTACGTTTCCCAAACCACAATTTAAAATCCTGAGGGCAGCAATTGAGCGCAGGTGGCTGAGTAAATGGATCGTTGACTCCACTGATGTCAGCATTGCACAAAATATATACTTCTTGCTTCATGGTGTTTATAAGTATATATTCTGGAAGCTCACATAGTAGTACGAGAGGGAGAGAGAGAGAGTGATCAGAGATGAACATTACTAGCAGTAAGTCTACTCCTATTTTCGATGGATAGATTTACAAGCAGATTTTCTTTCACCATTAAACCCCTATGAATCATCATGTCAGCAAAAGAGAAAGCAAAAGCTAGCAAAAGAAAAGAGAGAGGAAAAAGAAACGATGACCTAATTAATAAACAAAAGAAACTTCAGTTAGTACAACCTGTGAAATGATTGTCAGTTCCATCTCATCATCATCATCTATTCCAAAGTAAGTTTTCGTTTGACTCACCCACCCACCCACCATCTTTCTTTCTTTCTTTCTTTCTTGTGCATGCAAGTAAGCAAGCAAATCTATCCCCAGGCCAGGCCACTTCCATGTCCAGATTTGTCTTTTCTTCTCTCTTTATTTATTTCTCTTCCTGATCATCAGAATAGAGAGATCATTCCATGCCAAAAATTGGTGTCTGAAAAACTGAAGATGGTAGATTTGGTTTGGCAGATTGGAATGAGTGAAGATGTGGGGGTGGTGCTACCCAGTTTCCATAACTACTAGACCCCCCTTGTTCCACATAATAACTACTGTTGCGACTATTTAAGGCAATGGGTGTGGCAAAAGCAATTCCACTTGAAGTACTGCTGCTAGTAATGCTTTGCTGCTGCTGCTGCTGCTGAAGGTAACCACCACCATTGAAGATGCCATTATTATGGGTTGAAGAAATTGTACCACCTGAATTACACAACTCCATGCTGAATGGTGTTGTACCTTGGTTGGACGTACCAGTAGTACTGTTGGAAGCATGGAAGAAGGTACTAGTAGTAACACTAGGGTTTTTGGCATTCGTCAAATAAGTCGAGCTGCTAGGGTAACCGAGGACTGACCAGTAATCTGTGGTAGTGTCTTGTTTGATTGGGAGAGCAAAGCTGAGTGTGGAGCTTGGTTGTTGTGATGGAAAATTCACCGATGATCCCGAGGAGGGAGGATCTTGATCGTTCGATCGTGCTCCTGCTCCGTCAATATGGCAAACTGAATCCGATTGAGGTGTGGGTTTTCCAGTGATTCCTCCAATGGGAAGATTGCTGTTGGCAATGCTCTTGACGTCATATCTGCTCATGTCAAAGTTAGTCACCGCGTTTAAACCCCGGAACTTTATTGCGGCAATATCGTAGGCCTCTGCAGCTTCTTCTTGGGTTGCTGTGACACAAGTTTTCAATTACCATCAAGAAAGCTATGCCAGTGAAAAAACGACAACACAATCAAACAAAGTATAACCCATTGATTGTAGGACATATTTCTTTAAGGTAATGGCATAATGCCAAATAAACCGAACTTTTTGCACGTTAAAAAGTTTCATACAGTACGTCATTAGAATTTTTTTAAAAATAAAAAACCGGATGTTTGGACTTAACTTATTTACTCATCAAAAATAATACTTAAAGGCCAATCTTTCCTTCCAATAGCGCAATGGCTAGACTGGCCGGATTAAAGCCGAGACAAGAGCCCTGTATTGAGTCTATTGACTGACCCCACCACATGATCAAATTAACTTAAAGGGATTTCAAACCTAAAAGCTTTGAGGGAGCAAACTGCAAATCCTACGTCATCTAAGACCACCAATCTACCTCCAATATATTTTTGTGAGTATGACATTGCAACATTATTTTGGATGATTTAACGTCACATAATCAATCTCTTAAGATGGTCTTTTGCCTCGTCCACCAGCCACTAAACTAATACCAAAGTTTCTCAAAAGATGTCATCATTTTTCATAGAAGGTTTTCCTTCGAAGGACCGACGACACAAATGCACCAAGAAGAAAATGCACCAAAAAGAATAGAAAAGAGGAAAACTCACTGAATGTCCCAAGGTAGAGATCTTTGTTGCCAGCAACTCTCCCTATTCTTGCCTGCCAACGGCCATGTTGATGGTGCCTAACAAATATAGTTAAATGGACAAACAAAGTCACTAAAAGTTGTCCACATTAAAAGGGAAACCGCATAGATATATATTTATAATAAAAAGAATAGAAAGAGAATGTAATCTTATACGTACAGTACTCTGTCATTATACTATTTAAAAACTACTAACCTCGTGACTCCTCTATAGATAGAGGCACCTCTAGAAAATCCACTGCTTTTCCTGTAATGAAATAATTAAACAACCACCGGATGTTAAGCGATGACTTATCGAAACACATATGTGCGGCAAATAAAAGAAGCCGAATTAACAAAGATCTAATTCTTTGTTTTTTGAATCCGCAAAAGACCAAATTCAGAGAACACTAGTTAATGTACCTTCGAAGGGAAGCAACAAACTCTTGCCTAGTCATGTTCTTCATCTCCTCAAGTTCTTTCTCGTAGTTAGATACCTTAAAATTTGGAAAAAAAGTGATATCAAACAAGCTATATAGGTTCTGATTTTTTTAAATAAAAAAAACAAACTATATACCATAATGCGTATATTATAGTTGTAGAGAGAGAGAGAGAGAGAGAGAGAGAGAGAGAGAGATTGAGTCCGTGCAATATACCGGAAAATTAGTAGTGGTGGTGGGACCCCAGTACTTGAGGGCAGCAAGATCATAAGCTCTAGCTGCTTTATCCTCTTTATCATACCCTCCTGAAACCATGTATACATATAAGGAACCACAATAAGATTCTCAAGTTTTGGATGCATGTGATGAGAAATGAGTGCATGGATGGATGGATAAACATCGTGCTATACTAGCAGAGGAATCTTTTCTTGACAAATTGAAAAGACCAAAGGAAATTATATATATAATCAACTTACCCAAATAAACTGGAAAAATTGGATGATGATTTCGTAATAATCCAATATGCCCAGCAGCAATCATATCCCACGTACATGCAACACAACACAAACAACACATCAGATTCTAATATTCACCTCTACTGAACCCGCGCATTTTAGCACAGAACATCGAAAAGCAGGAATCTGCTGACCAGAATCAATCTCTCTCTGGTGATCAAAAAATAAAATCTCTCTCTCTCTCTCTCTCTCTCAACGGTCTTTAGTCCTGTTTGGGCCTAAATAATCCATTTCGGATTATGTTTTTCTCCTTATTCAAATTTTATGGTCAAATTTTAAACAAATCACTAAATACGTAAATAATCAACAGACAAACGCTTGGGATTATTTTTCTCTTTATTCAGAAAATTATTTCGGTTAATAATTTTCCACTCATGAAATTCCTCTTACGAGAGGAACAATTAATAATTTAATACAATAAAAATCAACGCAGAATAAACAAAATACGAAAAAAATAAAGGAGGACAAAAAAATAATTCAGACATATTCTAGTTAATCTAAAACCAAACAAAAATATCAGACATTGTGGCACAGGAGGCGCAGGATAACGGTTACACCTCACAAGCGCAAAGTAGAAACTAGCAGTGTAAGAAACCCTAAAAGGACTAAGCCCATGGCGCCGTACCTTGCCTTCCTTTCCGACTTTGCCCTTCCCTTCTGCAACTATTATCCCATAAATGAGCTTCATATCTCCCTGTCCACCTATGCCTACAACAAACAAAATCACACAGGCTCTCTTAAATGTAATAATAATTCTAAAAAACATATAAACAGGTGAATATACCTACGTATACATGTACAATCCTAGCATTTATGTAATATCTATATTACCTGGTGACTCCTCTGTAAATAGAGGTCCTCTGGCCAAAGGTGTCAATGGCCTTCTTGGCCGCCGCCGGTACTTGTGGCTGCGCCACCACCAACAACTGCTTCTGTGCATCATCATGATCATGATCAGTACTAGTGATTTGTTCGGTAGAAAAAGCACGTAAAAAGCTTGCAGCTATGGTCTTGAGCTCCGAATCATAGAGTATTTCGGATCCGGTAACGTTCTCTGAAGCTTCATACTGACACGCGTCAGTATCTCCGGCAGCTGAGCTGCAGCCGAGAAAGTCTTCTAGTTTTGGACCACCACCACCGCAGCCGCCACCAGTGAATATGGACAGATCTGTTGCACCGCTACCATCTTCCGCTTGCCTATCCACAACCCCACCTGCAAAAAAAAAAAAAGCACTAGTTTTATCACGCATATATCAATATAATCTCCAATGCATGTAGAGATCATTGATTAGGCTCTAATATTTCCGAGAGAGAGAAAGAGTACTGACTGTGGTGGGGGTTGGCGGTAGCGAAGGAATTGAAGAGGGAGAATCCAAGCCAGTTCTGCTGAGAAGAAGAAGAATCCATTGAAACTGATGGGGGGGTGTTTTTCTTCTTTGGAAAACAGCGGAGTTGTAGAGAGAGAGAGAGAGAGAGAGAGAGAGAGGGTGTTTGAACCGATGGAGGAGGAGAGAGGTAAATGCTTGGTATTGAAGAGGGTGAGGATGGACACAGATATAGAGGCAGGAAGAAAAAGAAATGAAGAGAGAGATAGAGAGGCTGCACGAGGATCGAGGTATTTGTTGTATCTCTCTCTTTGGAATGGCTTGAATAATTACTGTGCTATTGGTTGGAGTATTACCACTAGAGCACAGTAGGTAGATAGATTGATAGTAGGACTATATGTAATGTAATGTGATGTGATGTAGTAAGCATGGAATACTGTATTATTATTATTATACTACTAGCAATGGCAGAGCGAAGCAAGTGGAAGAATTTCATGGGACGACTTGGGCGGTCTCTCTCTCTGGCCTGTCTCTCTCTGTCTCTGTCTCTGTCTCTTAGACTTAGACCGAACAAAGCTGGACTCTACCATCTTTCTTTCTGTACACGGAGAGAGAAGTAAAAAAATAAAATAAAAAAAAAAGAATTTAGAGAGGGAAAGAAATACTACTCCACTATTATGCATTCCTCATTTTAAGCACCTTTAGAAAAAGCGAGAGAATTTAAAGAAAAAGAAAAACAAAGATAAGAATTTGAGGTGTGTATGTGTATGTTTGTGGGGGAAGCAAGCAAGAGCGAGGGAGGGAGCGGGGACACGATGACCCGTGAGGGACCACTCCCAAATCATTTTATTTGGTCCCACGTCTTACACCTGTCATTCCTCACTTCTTCTTTTTTTTTTTTTTCAGAGTCCTGCTGGCTTTCATTAAAAAAAAAAAAAACACGATCACTTCTTTCTTTTTTTCAAGGTCCTGCTAAAGGAAGCCTTTAAGACTTTCATTAAGCACAAGAAAGAGGGAAAAAAAAAACACATCATTTCAATACACTTTTTGCACTTCTCATTATATTTTTATTCACTCTTATCATATTTTTTCATCCACTTTCATATACTTTTATTATATTTCAATACATTTTTAAAACATTAATAGAAGCCCACTAAGCTTCTTTTAGCAATATATATATACATATTTTACGGAGTATCGATCAATTTTTTAAATGGTCTTGACTAGGGGTGGGCGTTGTGTCGTGTCGAATCGAGTTCGTGTCAAAATGACATGTTTTACTAATCGTGTCGAAAAACTGCACCTTAACCCGACCTGCTAATATTCGTGTCGTGTTCGGGTTGACACGATTAACTTATAAACGATCTATTTAGACAAATTTGACCCGAACACAATACAAATTGACACGATTAATTCATGTCTATTTAAGTTTCACGCACACATGTATATAAGCACACGTAGAATACATACACTCGGCCATAAGCTTCATATCGATCTAGGAGTATTAATTAAAGCTAATAGGACATCACGTAATGAAACTTTAGGACCAAGGCTAGGGGTTTTTTTTTTTTTTTTTTGTAAAAAGAAAAAAAACTTTAGGACTAAGTTACCCGACATTGTTGATTTGATGGGGATGAAATTTTGTACTTGTAGGCATACGTACGTACGTACGTACCTCAATAGAGAAGGAACTTGCATGGGATATGATCAGAGAAAATAATAATATCACACATTCTTCGTAATTGTGTGGCCCTCAAATCCGGCCGTTATGATGTGTGACGGTAAGAGGACATGCAATTGTGGTACTCTCCATCCATTAGCTAGGAGGTGGAGGAGGAGTGGAGAGGGGGTTGGCGTTGCCGCATATCTGTTGCCGCTGGTACGAACACGTGTTTAGCATCCAATGGCTGAAAATGGAGGCAATGCAAATGGGGTGTGGTGGCCTCTTCCTTACCTTTTGTCTCCGTCTCTGCTGGCAGCACAGCAGAGAGGATAGATTTCCTTGTGAGCTGCACATGCATATGCCCCCATGCAACATCACCCCATTAGAAATTCTAAAAGGACCAAATCAAATGTACTATATAGTGTTAGGTCAAAATAAGGATTGTACATGCAAGTTCGTTTCTCTTTAACAATATTCTCAAACAGGCCAAGATCGAATTTCGGGTCATTTCTTGATGAACGTGATCTAAAGCTAAACATAGATGCTTTGTCACGCATGTCTTCATTTTTCTTATGAATGATAAGCAAACTAAAATCCATCAATTTAGACGATCAAATAAAACAATAACGGAGCCATTTTTTTTCTATCTCGTTATAAAATATAATAGTAGTTGCAAATATATATATATATACTGTGCAAAAGCTGAAGCTCTCTATTTAATTTTTTCTAGAGAGGGGGTGGTACTGTGGAGTACGAATATTTCTCTTCTTTCAAATATGATTCGGCCAAACTGATAGTGATCAACATGGTTTGGAACGTTGATGATACAATGATCCATAATCTATAACATGCATTCTTTTTCTATATTATGGGCGATTTAACTGAGAATATATATACTATTATTTACTACTATATATAAATAATTTAGTGGTTCATTGCTTGCGAATTAAATAAATGATCACTTTAGATATAAATTTCTTATGATCTCAAAGTTGAATTAATTCCCGAATCTATTGTTGTTGCATAATATGAAACAAACGACTCAAATCGTCAACTGAAAAGAGAGAGAACCATTTGGGATCACATGAGACCATCCCTAAGGTACTTAATTATTTGAAACCTATCTTGCTTGATGAGTGTAGCGGCCGGGTTCACGGCAAGCCATAAGGCTCACTCCCACGCCTTGGGGACATGAAGGGTTAGCGGGACGCCTCCCACGCCTTGGGGACATGAAGGGTCTGCGGGACGCCTGTCCGAAAGTAACGAGAGCGAAATTGGATCAAACCGACTTGAGCCCGCCGATAGTGTATACCGTCGGCAGTTCCCAGCTCAGTACCAAACTCGACAGGTATCAAGACAACGTTTCTCCCCGTATCCGGGACAACGGGCCGGGGTGTAAGCCCTCGGTGGAGCCCCCTCGGATGTCTCCAGGACGCTACCCGCTCGGATCGGTGGATCCCGGGTAGG